>JARHVA010009972.1:0-238645 GCA_037957365.1 Torreya grandis
ATGTGATATATCTCATAAAGTTTTTTTAGAGTAGATTTATCTTCAAAAAATCATGTTTGAATAATGAAAATCATTGAGAGAGATATCTTGTTTATGTCCAAACTCTAAGTACTAGGTATTTTGAATACCCTAGGTTTAAGGAAATATCCCTATATTTATTTTCATGGAATTAGTTTTGAATATGAGGGGAGATTCATTATGAATGATTGTTAAGAAGTGTAATTAGTCCAAAACCCTCTTAAAACCCTTATAATGACCTAATTAGAAAGATATAGTTAGTTATGGATCATAATAGTCCTTTTGACCTCATTTGATATTTTTTAACATGTAAATTAATCTTCAAGGTTTCCTTATATGGTTTTGGTTTGTCTTGATAGTGAGTAGAAGCTATAGGAAAACCCTTGTTTTTAGGAATTTGATGTAACAGGCAAAGTTGACCAAGTCAAAGCATGAAAATGTATGGAGGATGATGTGTAATAATATTAGTTTATTCTCATGAAATTTTATAAGTATTTTTACAACAAAAAAATGTGTTAAATTGGTCATGGAAGTTAGCCTATCACTAAATAGGCCTAATGAGCAAAATAATGAGAAAACTAGGTGAGAATGAGAATGAGATTAGGGATTAGTTACACAGGAATAAGGATTGACCCTAATACATGGGGTAATTATTAAATACATATTAATAATATCCCCTTAGTTTATAAGTGTTTTATGATGCTTATACTTAATAAAAAAGTTGTCATCAAACTGGTTTGTCTAACATAGTGAAGTTTGTGTAGAGTGAAATTATGGAATTGGTCTGAAAGACCAATATTGATATATATAACCATGAAATATATATTTTTATATATTATTTAAGGATGATAAAGTTTCAAAAAAAACCATTTTAATTTCATGTAAGTGTTCCCATAGGTTCTCTAAGATTTGATTTTCTTGACTGTGTTTTTGATGCTACAAGCAACTTTTTGTGTGTATGTGAAAATGATGTTTTTGAGTCATTTTGCACTAATTTTAATGATCCAATTCCATTTAATGTTTTATAAAAGTATCATAGGAAAATATTAATGTATTTATATTCATTTTAACTCCTTTTTAAAGTGTGTAAAGTTAAATGTTTTTTACTGTTTGTTGATAGTGTTTGGTGGTTCTAAGTAAGCCATTTGTAGGAGTGTTCTTGAGGCCTTTTTGCCTATGTGGTGAAGACAAAAGAATTTTGTGAATTATTTTAATTAATTAATATCATACTAATATTATTTTATGTGTTTTTTATGTGTTAAAGTTATATATATGGTTCAAATTTTTAATATAAACTTTCTGGTAGTGAGAAGGCCTAATGGCGAGTAGACCTAATTAGATAGTTCAAGGAGTGAAAAGAGATAAATGGTTTTGGGTGCATAATTATAGGTTATTAGGGTTATATTAAATTTAAATATTAAGTTTTTAATCCATTAGTGAAGGCTCAAACTATTAAAAATAGGTCTAAGTGAAACGTGTGCTTAAGGAAGGCCTAATTGCATTAGGTCTGTATTAAGCCTAATGGTGGGTTTATCCCTTAAGGGTAATGAAAAACATATGTAATGTTTGTTTAAATTATTAAATTTGTGTATTTTATTGATAAATTTAAATAATAATACAATTATGGTGAGGTTCTTGGCTGACCAAGATGGGTATGAAAAAGAATCAAGTATAAATTCAAGGCCTAATAAGCCTATTTTGATTACTTAGAGTATTGAGCTATTGAGCAAAAGATATAGAGTTTTGGAGAATAGGTTAAGGGATTAAATATCATAATATATATGATATTAACATTCCATGCTTATATAACTATGTTTTTATATGTTTTTAAATAAGGTCATTTGACCTAATTCTTCCAAGGAGAGGGTCAATTGAGTGAGAAGGCCTAATAGGTTGTTGAGAGAGAAATAAGTGTGAGAAGAGAAAATAGAGGAGGTAATATTTATTTGATTAAGAAAAAAGTTTCCAATTGTTATTAAATATTAAATGTATCTAAGTTTTTTCTTGGTTTCCTAGGGGATTAGAGCCTCCTTGCAAGTTAAAGCTTCCTAAAAGAACTAGTTGTGTTGGTGCTTGACTAGTGAAGGGTTGGTACTCCTTGTGGGGTTGGTGCCTAAATAAAAGGTTTATTTATTTATTATAGGAAAATATTCTAAGTTTTTAATTAGTGGTTTTTCTTCCCCTAGAGGTTTTCCCACATATATCTCATGTCCTTATATTGTTTGCTTTCATAGATGCTTATGTATGCATTAATCAATGTATGTAAGTGAATGAATGTTTCATGAATATTAAGTGAAATTAGAGGATTGTTTTAATAAAAATAATTCACCCACACCCCCTCTCATTATTATTTGTACTTACAAGATTTTTTATCATATCAATTCCTTTAAATTAGGTCTTACAACCTAAAGGAGATTCTAAACAAACTAAGATGTCTAGTCAAGCACAAGGTGTTTTTTGTACAAGAAAAGCTTCAATGTTTAATGGATATAATCATGAATTTTAGAGTGTTAGTATTAGGACATATATAATTTCTCAAGGTCATGATTTTTGGAATTTAGTCTTGGATGGGTCCACTACACCCCTATTCCTCTTATAGATGCAGTAGGTAAGAAGGCTAGTGACAATAAATCAAAAGCAATGAATGGTATTATGTGTGGCCTATCAAAGGCAAAAGTTGTGAAGGTAATGCACTACAAATATACCAAATAAATTTGGGATAAGTTGAAAACTATTCATTAGGGAGATTTAAAGGTAAAATTGGCCAAGTTTTAAACCCATAGAAGATAATTTAAAAGTCTAAAGATGAATGAAGATGACACCATTGCAACCTACTTATTGAGAGTTGATTTGGTAAACATCATAAGAATTTTAGGAAAATAATTGAAAGAGACTACTATTGTTAAAAAGGTTTTAAGGTCTCTAACTCATAAATTTTATTCTAAGGTATGTTTCATTGAAGAAATGCAATATCTATACAAGATATAGATGGGTATACTTCATGGAACCCTAACAGCCTTTGAGATGAGGACAAGTGAAAGAAGACCTAAAAATAAGGAAGTTGCATTCAAGGCATAAAATAAGCCAAAAGAGAAGAAGTCACAAGGTAAGAAATTCAAAAAATAATGATGGATCTAATATTGATGATGATAAGTTGATAACTATGTTTGCAAGAAAGTTAAAGATAGGTTTAGGTAAATATAAAGGCAAGCTACATTTTAAATGCTTCAATTATGGAGAGTTTGGACACTTTGCCAACAAATGTCCTCATAAGCATAATAAATAGGATGATGTATAAAATTATGAAGATCATGATGATGATAATTTTTTTATAAATCTAATAAAAATAATATAAACTTTAGAAGATATGATAACAAGAAAAGGTTCTTCAAAAACAAAAGGAGTATTTACACCAAGGAAGATTGTAGTTCATCTAATGAGAGTGAGAGAAGTGATTCATAGATTGATCATGAAGGTGATGCTCCTGATGTCAATAAGTTTCTATTCATGATTGGAGAATCAAGCTACTCAAATCTAGAATAATCCATATGGATTGGAGGTGTTGTTGGTGATTCAGATGAAGAAGGAGATGATGTGGATCTTGAGGCTAAGTTGATGAATACTCTAGAAGACTGAAGATGGTAAAGAATAAGAATAGGGTGATGAGATATCTTATCTAATATTATGAAGATTAAATCAACTTGTTTGAATCTAGACTAAGCAACAAATCCAAGGAAAAAGAGGAATTAGTCAAATAGGTGGAGATTCAACTTGAAATTGAGACTGCAGGCCTAAAATAAAAAGAATAAGAATGTGCAAGGTATGTAGCTGAAGTAAATTCCTTTATAGCTGAATTGTAACAAGCATAAAATAAGGTTAAGTCATTTGTGAGGTTTGAAAAGAGTACAGATGATATAGATAATATTTTTACTAGTTAAAAGGCTACTAATGACAAATTTGGCCTTGGCTTCATTGGATATCAAGAGGACACTAATGTGATCAAAAAGGTCAAATATCAACCAAATAATGAGGGTGATGATAGAAAAAAGTTCAATACTATTAGGAAATCTAATAACATAAGGTATGCTAATCCTTTTAATGGATATTATTATTCACGTAACTTATTTTGTCATAGAGAAAGGCATTGTAGAAGGCCCTTCAAGAATGAATTTACATGGAACTATGAGGAGAACCATTAACCAAGAGGTATGGGTCATGGTATACTTTCATCTAAAGGGATAATATATTTTAATTGTCATAAGGTTGGTCATATTGAAAAATACTACAAGCATGATTTCTCAAGATAAAAAAATAAATTTTAGGTTTCTAGAATACAATAAAGAAGGCAAGACAGTAAGTGGAAACCCAAGATAGCTAAGGTTGATGAACAATTTACAAGTTCAATTGGACTATTTTCCATGGTGGAGCATAATCAAGGTACAAAGGATTGCTAATAATTTTGTCTATCAGATCAGATTGTTTAAGAAGGAATCAAGACCAATAGATCAAGTTAGAATGTTTCCCAACAAATATTGAGGGGGTCAAGCTAGAAGGACAAATCAATCATAAGAAGATCATGGAGGAAGTTTAGTCCTACAAGGACATGGAGATTTAGGAATATCCTGAATTTATGATGTTTTATTTATTTAGAGTAGAAGTGACTCCATTAGGATTCATGGAGGCACTCAACTAGTAAGCAAGAAGCATGAAGGATGCTCCATCATAAGGGGAGTTATGTGGTCTTAGATAACCTTCAGATTCAAGGCTCAATCAAGAAGTCTTCTATAGTTGTGATTACAATAAATGTGTCAAAAACATTTGCATGATGACTTGATCAAACTAAGTCATCATTTTGAAAATGACTTAAATTTTCAAGGAAGACAAAGGGATCCAATCATGTCTCATGAATAGGTATGTGAGCCTAGTCTATGATAAAGTATTTGATAGAAAGGACTGATGAGTCTGGTTGAGAGAAAAGGTATGTTTCCTCATCTCCAAGGATCAAATAGTTTCTAAGAAGATAAACCTTTATCATTAATATCAAAGGGGGAGAAAGTTATTGTTTCAAAGATAAAGTATTGACAAAGATCTAGCTTGAAGGAAAGAGATTGATATGCTATGATTAAGAGTGTTTTCCATCAATGAAAAATGGGGAAATTGTTGAGATATGTTACTAGTGTTTTTATTAAGGCATTAATGTTATCATTGATTTCAAAGTTAAGTTGATTGTCCTTCATGTCAAAATTTAGAGTTGATGTCATGCTTGGTGAAGTGATGGGCAAAAAATAGTTTTTGTCTCTCTATTGAGAGAAAATTTTAAGGTAACCTGGTATTTTTTTTAGGTTTATGACATTTTAAGATCATGTTCAAGATATAAAGTAAGCATCTTGATTAAGCTCTAAGTACTAAGGAGCATAAAAGATAAGCACGTGGGTCAACAGGTCCTTGTATTATATATGAGGTATTAGAACAAGTTTATAATGTGACAGAGCTCATAAATTCTATTGAGAGTAGCTTTATCTTTAGATAATCATGTTTTAATAATGACATCATTGAGAGGCAACTTGTTTATGTCTAAACTCTAAGTATTAGGTATCTTGAGTAGCCTAGTCTAGCTCTATGAAGAAGATATATGCATGAAGCATAGTAAAAATTTATGATTTGGGTTAGTAAATGCATGATAAAGTGTCATAAGTTCTATTAACTATTAACAAGAGTTAAAGGATACTACTAATGAGTTTTAAGGTCTAGTTTTGAGGATGAATCTTGACTTGAAATACCTATTAAAAAGGCATAGGTCTGGTAACATGATGAGTTGAGACATTTGAGACATGTGTGATCAAGGTTGGAAGTGTATGAGTAGGATATGAGATCACATGACATGTGGATTAGGTTTTTAATATATTTCAATAAGTCTCAATGCATAATCATAGTCTAAGTATGATTGACGGTGTAAGGCCTAGTATGCAAAGTGATGTATAGTGGCCTAATGAGGGTTAAATATAATTTAAAAAGATTTAATAACTATTTAAATAATTTATTTATGTGTTATAAGTCATTTTAATTTTGTATACAAAGTTCTAAATCAATAACTAAAGGAGAAATCATGAAAACCTATGATAAGCTTCCCTGTGTGCACATAATGGGGTGTTACAGACTTGAGAAGATATTTATTGTAATCATTGGCACATGAAACCTTTGAATTAGATCATAATAAATTCATGTAATTTGGGTAAGGTCCATTTATTTATTTTCTTGGAATTGGTTTTGAATATTAGGGTCAATCCTTTATGAACAATTGGTAAGAAGTGAATCCAGTCAACACCCTCTCAAAACCCTTATAATGACATCATAAGAAATATACAGTAATTTATTTCTAAAAATGGTCATATTGACCTATTTTTATGTTTTTAACATTTAAATTACTCTTTAAGGTTTCCTTAGATGGTTTTGGTTTGTCTTGACAGTGAGTCATAGCTATAGGAATACCCTTATTTTTAGGAATTTTGATGTAGCATGCAGGGTTGACCAGGTCAAAACATGAAAATGTATGGATGGGTATGTGTAATACTTATATTTTATTACCATTAAATTTTATTATCATTTTCAAACATAAAATGTGCTAAACTAGTCATGGAAGTTGGTCTATCGCTAAATAAGCCTAATAAGCAAAATAGTGAGAAAACTAGGTGAAAATGAGAATGATATTAGGGATTGGTTTAAAAGGAATAGGGATAGATCATAATTAATTGGTTAATTATTAAATTCCTTTTATTCATATCCCCTTTATGTATAATTGTTTTAGATTAAGGTAAAAATAGGTTTTGAAGGGACCCCGAAACCCTTTAACAGGATCAAAAAAGATAAAGCATTACCATGCACCAGGAAAAGCCAGCCTTAAAACTACTGAAAAGTAGCTAAAAAAATAGGTTATACAAGAATAACCTCAAAAAACCATTAAAAAATCAACCCCATAATATCCTGAGAAATTCTCTAATATATATTTTTAGGGGTGAAATCCAGAATAGTTGCCTGTCTGCCATCAACAATATTCTGCATACTTTCTAGCTCTCTAGTTTTCCTTATGGGTCTTCTTCCGGGTTTGTCAGGAGAGCCAATATCTGGTTTCACCTTACGATACTATTCATCTCTTTTTCCGAGTTTATCTCGAGCAGAAACAAGCTGTTTTGTCTTTGTTTGCTAGTCTTTTTTACTACTTCTAGTTTCTACTCCCTTTGTGTATAATTGTTGATGATGCCTATACTTAATCAAAAAGTTGTAAATAAACTAGTTTGTCTAACATAGTGAATTCTATGTAAAGTGAAGTTGTGGAATTGGTTGGGAAGACCAATTTTGATATATAAAAATGAAATTTATATTTTTATATATTATATAAGGATGATTAAGGTTAAAAAAAACAATTTCAAGATAACATAAGTGTTCCCACTGGTGTTCTAAGATTTGATTTTCTTGATTGTGTTTTTGAAGCTATAGGCAACTTTCTGTATGTATGTGAAAATTATGTTTCTGAGTCATTTTGAACTAAGTTTAAGGATCCAATTCCATTTAATGTGTTATAAAATTATCATAGTATCATATTAATTTATTGTATTCATTGGAAGTCCCTATTCAAGCATGGAAAGTAAAATGTTTTTTACTATTTGTTGATAGTGTTTTGTGGTTTTGAGTAAGCCATTTGTAGGAGTGTTCATAAGGCCTTTTGGCCTATGTTTTAAATAAAAAATATATTTTTAAAGTATTTTAATTAATATACTATTAATATTATTTTATGTGTGGTTTATGTGGCAAATTTGTATAAATGGTTCAAATTTGCAAGATAGACTTTCTGGCAGTGAGAAGGCCTAATGGCAAGTAGACCTAATTGGATGGTTCAAAGAGTGAAAAGATAAAAATGGTGTTTGGGACATAAGGATATATTATTAAAGGTCTATTAAAATTACATATTAATTTTTTCATCTATTTGTGAAGGCTTAAAGTGTTTAAATTAGGTCTAAGTGAAACATGTGTTTAAAGGCCTAATTGCATTAGGTCTCTATTAGGCCTAATGATGGGTTTATACCTTAAGGGTAATGACTGACCTATGTAATGGCTGACCAATATGGGTATGAAAAATAATAAATTATAAATTAAAGGCCTAATAAGCCTATTTTGATTAGTTAGAGTATTGAGCTATTGAGCGAAGGATATAGAGTTTTGGAGAATAGGTTAAGGGATTGAATATAATGAGAGAGATGATTTTAATATTCCATGAGTATATAAATATGTTTATATATGTGTTTATCAAGGTCATTTGACCTAATTCTACCAAAGATAGGGATAATTGAGTGAGAATGCCTAATAGGCTATTAAGAGAGAAAGAAGTGTGAGAAGAGAAAATAGAGGAGGACATCTTTAGTTGAGTAAGTAATAAGTGTCCAAGGGTGATAAAAGATTTAAGGTATCTGAGTTGGTGCTTAGTTTCCTAGGGGGTTGGATCTTCCTTACATGTTTAAGCTTACTAAATGCACTAGTTGAGTTGGTGTTTGACTAGTGAGGGGTTGGTACTCCTTGTGGGGTTGGTGCCTCAGTAAAAGGTTAATTCATTGCTTATAAGACAATAGTCCAAGTTGTGCATAAGTGGGTTTTATTCACCTAGAGGGGTTACCACATACATTTCATGTACTTATATTATTTACTTTCATATATGCTTGTGTATGAATTAATCAATGTATGTAAGTGAATGAATGCTTCATGAATCTTAAGTGAAATTGGATGACTATTTTAATACAACTGATTCACCCCCCTCTTAGTAGCTATACTTAAAAAACATGTAAGTCATGTAGTACATAATTAACCTCATAAAGATTAAATTTAACTTATTCATGGGCTAAAAATGTACCATCCTACATAATAACTCTTCCCAATCCATCCCTGGAAGCATATATTATTATTGTATAATGGTCATTTGGGTTTAAAATCCACAAGACTAGAGTTGAAGTAAGCCTCATTTTCAAGGTTTGAAAGGATTATTTCTAAGTATAGATCAAATATGATTTATTCAGTTAATAAATAATTAATTACAAAGACATATTTATAATATTAATATTGATCCTAATAGACTCTATAAACTAGGGTGAGAAATAATCTAAAAACATTCTATAATGTACTAATATTATTCTATGACTAACATAAACTAAAAACTAACCTAGATACTATGCGGTTTGTTTTATACGATAAAAAAAACATTTACATAATACAATATGAATTAATTTATTCTAACATTCCCCCTTTAATTCATTATAGTTTGGAGAGTAAAAGAGAAGAAGCTTATGAATGACTCAAACTTATCATGTGCAAGTGACTACATGAAGACATTTGTACATTGATCTTGAGTGGGGTAATATTGTAGCTGGATATTATTTTGTTGAACATGTTCACATATGAAATGGACTTAAAATTCAATGTGATTAGTGAATTCATGAAACAATAGATTTCAAACAATTTAATAACACCCTAATTGTTAGAGTTCAAAATTATTTGTTGACTCTATAGAACTCTTAATCCTACTAGTATGTGATGTAGCCATATCACCTCATAGATAGTTCCTCTTGTAGCACAATATTATGCATTAGGATAAGAATGAGAAAAATTTATGATTATTTCTCCCCATGACATTAGACCAGATCCTAAGAATAATACAAACCTAGAAGTGGATTTTCTATCATCAATTGAACTTACATGATCTACATCTGTGTATCCTATCAAGAAGAACTTATCATTCTTATTGTATGCTAGTCCATAATCCATTTTTCATCAAATATATCAAAATACCCACTTAATTACTTTATAGTGTGTTACCTTTGTCTCCTACATGAAATGATAAAGATAGATGATAACATAGCTAGTATATATCCTAGTGTATGTAAAGTAGACTATACTCCCAATCAATTGATGACAAAGAGTGGCATCTACTAGTGGTGATTGATATGAGTGAGACAACTAAAGTCTTATCTCCATAAGTGTAGCCATTGGTTTGAAATCCATCTTTTAAAACCTATCAAACAATTGCTTGTTATAATTCATCTGAGACACAAATATGTGATTCCCTTTTTTTTCCATACTTCTAATCTAAGATAGTAGTGAAGTAGACCTAGATATGTCATGTCAAATGATCGATTATGATAATTATTTTTTGCATCAATCATATTCATTGAGCTGATAGTGATGATTAGATCATCAACATAAAAAATAATAATAAAAATATTCCCCATTGATTTTTGAGGTAGATATTGGCATCACATGGATTCCTCTAAAATCTATGCTTTATGAGATGCTCATCAAATTTTATATACCAAGATCTAAGAGCTTATTTGAGACTATATAGATATTTTATGAGTTTACACACATTTTACTCTTACCCTAGTGTGACATAACCTTTTGGTTGATTAATTTAGACCTCTTCATGTAGATATCCATTTAAGAAGGCACGTTTAATGTCCATGTAATGAATATTAGCATCCTAAGTTGTACCCTAGCTGAGAAGGGGATTGTTCACGTCCTCATGCTCAAACTTAGTCCAACATAGGACTGACCCTAGTCTATGGGTCACCTAATCTTGGGTTAGACCTTTAGAGAATGTTGGCTTCCTTTTGGTTCAATCACCTATACTAGACCTAAACTAGCTTCTTGCTGGAAAAGGGAAGAGAGATTAATAATAATGCATAAAAGCATGTGAAAATAAGGTGGTGTACCAAATGTTTTGATCCTTATACTTGCACAAGACACACTATATAACACTTTTAATACTTCTAAACATCACTTAATTCACTCTTTTATTACCTTCCACATAACTATTTCAAGAAAAGGCATGGACTAGATATTGACCTAGTATGGGAGGGCAATTGTCCACTTCCAAATTGACCAACAAACTATATATGTACTTAGAATTACCTATGAGAACTACCAAAACACTACATGAAGGTGAGAAAACTCAAATAGAGGTAAGTAAAATATACATTCACTTAACCACATCAATGAATTCATAAGACACACTTCAACTCAGCTTGTAAAATGAAGGAATTTAGTCTTTTATTGCATCAAATATGTGTTACAATACAAATCTTGGTAGAGTCTAGTCATGCCAAAAAGAGGGATTGATTTCAAAGCCTATATTCTTATATTTATAGTATAATGGGATGAGAAATATGGGGATC
Organism: Torreya grandis; assembly: GCA_037957365.1. Classification (NCBI taxonomy): domain Eukaryota; kingdom Viridiplantae; phylum Streptophyta; class Pinopsida; order Cupressales; family Taxaceae; genus Torreya; species Torreya grandis. The sequence goes on from JARHVA010009972.1 coordinate 11,232, forward strand.
ATACGTAAAAGGATGGAGAAGGGAGCATAATAACCAAGATTCTATAATCTTTCTCGATGTTGATGCAGTTAAAGAAGATCATAATGTGTAAGACTACTTCTGGAAAATGGATACAACAATCATATCAGTCCCTTTCAATCTATTTCTAGCCTACATTGATAATCCTTATGGTTACAATGATGGGGTAATGTTGTTTTAAATATGAATTCTGATGTTGAAGCAATTATAATAACTTGATCAATCTATTGTGATCTTGTTCTGGTATTGATTACTCCTTATCAGTTCATCTTTTATGTGTAAGAATGGAGAAAATGATCATAATCATGCATCTAGATTTGGCAATGAACCCATCAAAATTAACATGTTTGCCTCCATGGCATCCCTTTGAAATACTTCTTTACTTCTACCTCAACCATAGTTGATCTCTATTTAAAGTTCCAAGGCTTCAAATTTTGATATTAGCCCTTGATCCTGATTTGGGTTTCTAAAAATGTGCCACCTAGTAGCTTTTCATTTGTTCTTAGGATCCTACTGACTCTTTGACCCTATACATACCATTGATCTCCTTGGTCTAATTGAATGTGTACCATCCATCTCCTTCCACTTGATTGAATGTGTATTTTTGATCCATTAAGTCACTATGATAATGACATCTATCAACCCTTCACTTAATCTCAAGATCCTTTGAATTTTTGACTTGATGATTATTATCGATCTACTTTGGTATGATGGATCGTGCCCTATTGATCATATTAGACCCACTAGCTTTGTTAGTCTCCATGTGTCATTAGATCTTAATTTGAGATCCCATGATCTTGACACTTGTCAAATACACATTTAATCTTGGGTCTATTGACATTTTAACTTGATGGTCACTATTGATCTTTAGATGAATGATCGAATGCATGTCATTGGATCTTTGGGACCCACTAACTCATTAGATCACCACTCACCATTAGATCTTGACTCAAGATCCTATGATATTAACACTTGTCAATTGTGTGTTCATCCTTGAAACATTTGAATCCAAATGATTATTTACTGTAACTTTAATTTGATGTCCTTACAAACATCTCATTCTTCTTGTTCAACTTTGAACGCTTGTATCTTGAGATACAAAAATCATCAAGACACCAAATTTTTAGAGGATGTTTATGGGACCAAAAACATCATGTCCATATATTCTTCTAGATTTGGTTGAGCTCCCAAGTTCATATATCAAATGTGAAACTAGACTGATCTATTCATTTCTACATGACATGTTATGATGGTCTAGCTCCTTCAGATCACCAAATTCACACTTTAAGCATGCTTAAAATGTTTCAAAAGCTTGCAAATAGAAAATGATATTATCCTAAAGTTTATCTACTCTTTGTGACATTAGATCACTCTTCAATCAAGACCCTGTTTAGTTTCTTATTATAAATTAGGCAAATTTTGGTATGTAGGACAAATTTGGCCAACATCTTTAGCAACTTAGCTAGGCAACATGCCTACTATGCTTAAGAACTCAGACCATTTACATGACTCTTAAACTCACTAATAATGATGAATCTAATCTATGACTATAATAAAAATTTTGACTTACAAAGACAATGAATTTCACCAAAATAGGGAAGATAACCTAACAAAATAGAAGCAAAAAAAATAATGTGCTAGGAAAACACTTGGAAAAAATCCAAAACAAACTAATTATGCATAGGGAAATCAACCTTTAGTAGCAATGTTTCAAATGTATCCCATTAATTAGGATAGGAAGCTCCTCACCATCCATCCTTTCAAGTTGGAAGGCATTGTGGGATTTACAACTAAATATTGTGTATGGACCACTCCAAAGAGAGTCAAAATTTATATGACTTGTTGGCTTATCTCTATCCTCATCCCACTTGAGGACCAAATCTCCTTCTTTGAAACTTCATGAAGAAGCTCCTTTTTCAAACGCTCTCTTTACTTTTTCTTGATGGTTTTCAATGGCTAGCATGTACTGATGTCTCATCTCTTACAATTTCATAAGCTCAACATATCTGATCTCCATTGGTTCATTCTCTAACAACTCAAATTAGTACATCGATTCTAGGGTAGGAAATTCAAGAGAAATAGCCATTATTGCTTCCTTACCATATACCAGCTTGAAGGAGGAGTTAGATATTGACTTCTTGTAGGTGATCCTATCATCCCATAGAGATGAATTCAATTTGAGATGCCATAATATTTTATTATCTTCAATGGTCCTTCTTAGGATCTTTAACAAGTTCTTATTAGTGGACTCAGCAAGGCCATTACCTTGGGGATAGTAGTTTGATGAAGTGTTGAGATAAATCCCATGTTGAGCTACCCATTGGCTGATTTTAGACACCAAAAATGCCTTAAAATTTTCAAAAATGATAGTTGAAGGGACTCCAAATCTAGTAAGTAAACCTTCATAGAAATATAGAACATTGGACTCATTTGCTTCCTTCAATGCCACTATTTTTATCCATCTAGTAAAGTAGTCTATGGTAGTTAGTATCCATTTATAAGTTGAGCTTGAAGGGGGGGTTAATGAGATTAATAAAGTCCAATCCCCATTGGATAAAGGGATGATCCACTAGAATTGGTTAGAGAGGTAAGGCTACAATTTTCACCTTTCCTAAAAACATAACACATTGCCTACATTTCCTAACCCATGCATGACAATCAAAAAATAATCTTGGCCAATAATACCCACCTCTCATGATATTGTGGTCTATAGTCCTTAATGAATAATTCCCTCCACCATGTCCATCATGGAACTCTTCAACTAGCCCTTCCTTTTGATGTTGTTCAATGTATCTTAACAACATGCCATTGATATCCTTTTTAAACAAAACACCATCAACAAAAAGAAATGGAATGGATTGAAATCTAAAATATCTTATTTTTAAGTAGTTATGTGAGAGGGATAAATACCATCTTGTAGATATCTTACCAAATCATGATCCTAGCTAGAAGATAAGGTATAAACAACTATACCTTCTTCATCAGTTGACACTATAACCACCTCGTTAGATTCTTATAAGTCTTGGGCTAGATGTTCAAAAAATCATTTTTCTCTAATCAAATTTGTGACCTTGATCTCTACATTGTACTCCATTACCTTTTTTATGCAACTAACTCTTTTCTCATTTTTTTCTTAGTTCAAGAGAAACTCCTTGATACTTAGATGGGTAACCATTAGGTTTATCTTATTGTTAGACATTAAGTATTTAAACTTATTGAGAGACCTTATAATAAAAATTACATGCTTTTCAACAAAAGAGTACCTTATTTCATAATCCTCTAAGCCTTTACTAAATAAGGTTAGTGGCTGCTCCAAAGCCTCATTATTCTACTACATAAGAATGCTTGAAATGGTGTCAATATTAGCATAGGTGTATAGAATGAAGTCATTTTTGAAATCCAATTTAATGAGTGGAGGATCACTAGCCATGGATTTCTTAATTTACTCAAAACTCCTTACTCCTTCCTTAGACTAGCTGAAGCTCTGATTCTTCTTTATCATGGCTATAAGTGGATTAGCTAAAGTGGTAAAATTTGAGATGTATATTCTGATAAAATTGATCTCCCCCAAGAAACTTTAAAAAGATATTTTGTGCTTAGACAAGGAAAGTGTAAGAATTGAAGGTATTATTTCAGTATCTATGATTAAACCATGCTTTGAAACTATATGTCCAAGGAGCTTACCTTCATGAACTAAGAAGACACACTTTTTGGGATTCAAGGATACCCCAAATTACTTACACCTTTTAAATACTTGCTCAAAGTGAACTATGTGTTCACTTTCATCCTTTGAGAACACTGTTACATCATCCAAATAGAATAGAACATATTTGTTAAGAAGGCCCTAGAATGCCATATCCATGGCTCTCTAAAAATTTTCTCTAGCATTAGATAGAATAAAGGTCATCTTCCAATATGCAAATGTCCCCCACTTTGTGGTGAAGGATGTCTTGAATTAGTATTATTCCTTGACAAAAATTTGGTTGTAACGACTATATCCATCCAACAAGGAGAACCTTTCTAAATCTACAACCAACTATAAAATCTGTTCCATAGATGGTAGCGGATAGTGGTATTTAAGGGAATCTTTGTTCAAGTCACAAAAATCAACACACCATTTAATTTCACCATTATTTTTCCATACTAGAACAAGGTTTGTCACCCAAGTTGAGTGCTTGATTGTAAATATAATAGTTGACTCAATGAGCTTATGAAGCTCAGCCATCATTAAAGGCTCAATCTTAGGATTAATAGGCCTTTATCTTTGTCTTACTAAATTAGTTTCATCTTCTAGCTCAATGGTGTGCTAAGCTAGAATTGGGTCAAATCCCTTGAGATCACTATATTTCCATGCAAATACATCAACAAACTTGCACATAACTCAATACAAGATTCCTTATCTAAATAAGTGCATACCTTACCCAACCTTAAGCTCTTATTAAGTGAAACTTTCACATTGGCATAGTGTTCCTCCTTTGATGACAAAGTTGATTTTTCTTTCCTCAACTCATCATCACCATTGAATATGTTCTCAAGTGTGACCAATCCCTTGGGAAACTTATTTATTTTTAGTTTCAAAATTTAATCACCATACTATTGTAAGTAATTTGACTAATTTCTTGAGGAAAACTTAACCTCTTCTTACAAGAATTTGAAAATATGGTTATCATATTCAAAAACTTTCTAATTATCATTATTATCTAGGACAGAAGGCCATATAATCACCTTAATGTGTGACTGTACCTTTTCATTTCTTACATCAGTTGGGATACTAAATTATGCCCTAATGTCAGCTAACCTATCTACATGTTTGTTTACTATTACCAAATATTTGTAAGTCATTGACTTTCATCTTACTAGCCCATTTCAAACAATGAAATAGTGTCTTATATTCAACAACATTATTTGAAAAATCAAATTAAAAATTAATAGATGAGAAATACCTTTGATTTTTTGGATAAATCAGCATCATTCCAACCTTAGTAGCATGCTTATTACTTGATCCATCAAAGTATAATTACCAAAGACCATTAATAGACTCATCATCATTCTTCAAGGTTGGAATTAGTGCATCTTTCTCATGGAGGAAATAAACACAAAGTACTTATTTTTCAATTATCTTATAGGGATCATATTCATGTGAGATAGAGGCCCACTCATCAAGGAACAAATTTGGAATCCCATCTAAAGCTGATTTAGTTTCTTCTACACTATCTTCTATCACCTCATCTGAGATGAGGCAATTGGTGTTCACAACACTTGGCATATATGGTTCCAAATGAAACCATGAAATAGTTTTAGAATGTATGGTTACCTTGGTACCATACCTGGTCCTAAACATAAAATATATTCAATCAACTGATAAGTATCCTCCAATATTTAAGGTAAAGTCCCTTGATAGAAACATGGAAAAGTAGGGAGGCAAGTCTACCATAAACATATCTTTTTGAATGGTAACATTGGGAAAATAATTTAATATAAAATTCATATCTTTAATTATGACTACTATATTTGTTGTTGAACCATCCAATTACAATACTATTTTAGTATTTGGTTCAAAAACAAGATCAAGCCTATCTACAATTTGCTTAGGCATGATAGTGTTACTGACTCCACTATCCACCATACAGTTATGAACTAGATAGTCACCAAATATAAAAGAGAGGTATAATGGAGGATTTTTATGTGACTTTACCTTAGCTTTGTCCCCTTTTTATATTTTGTGTACTCATTGCACCTAATGCTTCATTAGCTGGTCTAAATTAGTTAGGATAACTCCTCATTTCTCAATTGGTTCTAAAGACACCTTAGGAGCTGAAAGATCTTGGATGATAATATCCTTTTATCTTGAAATATCAAGGGAATCCCACATGCTAATGCTAACATTAGATTTTTTCATCTAATATATTATGCTAAATGAGGCTCCACTAGCCTTTGCCTGCACCTTTTGAGCCACTAGTTGTTCACAATTAGAGGTATTTAAGGGACCTTCCTAGCCTCTACATTCTAATTTTTATGTTGAAGGGGAAATAGACTAATCTTTGGTCCTTTTGGAAATAAAACTAGGAATACTTGAATCATTAGTCACATCTTGATCCTCATCAATGGCTCTTATTTTATCTCTAGTTACAACTGTAACTTGACCACTTGAACTACAAGTCTCACCACCATGATTGGAAGCAACATAATCATCCATTTGACAATTTACATTAATGTCATTAGGATACTCTTGAAATTTTTGATCTTTCCCCTGGGGTACTAAACCTATCTCCTTATATTGACCTCCTTGAAGATAAAACTCTTCTTGATTCATTTATGGCATAGTAATGTTCTATGATACCAAGGCTTGGTCTTGAGCATCATTAAGGTTGGAGGGATACCAAATTGAGTCATAAATCAAATTATTTTGATGTGGTGTTAGAACAATAACTTTTGATGTGGAAGGTGCATTAGGATTAAGAGATGCATATGATTTAGATGTAATTATGGCTCCTTGTGATTGGTAGGGTAGTTTGTTTTCTCTAAATTTTTGATAAGGAGGCCTTTGATCTCTGAAAGGCTAATGGGAGGATAGATTCTATTATTGATAAGGCATACCCTAATATTTTTTCCTTTTCATTTGAACTATTTCATTCCCAAAATATTGTAACAGACTTTTTAATTCTCCAATCTCATGAGCCTGATTAGAAGGGGTTGTAGCTTTAGCTTGAGGAGGTGGAATAGGGGATAATTATGGAAAATGAGGAACTTGAATGGGTGGAATAGATTGTAACTCTAATAATATAGGAATTAGAGGCCTAAGAGAAAGCTTTCTAGCTTATATTAAACTATTTTCTACTCTTATGGCAACTTCATAAGCATTTGACAAGGTATTACCACCCATTGACTATATCATTATAATGATATCATAATTAAGGGTTTTAAGATAGTAAAAGAAGGAATATTATAGGGATGGTCTAATCACTATAGGAATCCTAGTCAATTTTTTTTGGAATTTAAGCTTAAAATTAGACATGAACTCATGGAGAGCTCTCTGAATGGTAGTCAATTACTCAACTAATGATAGGTGATCATATTTATCTTCAAATTGCCTAACTAAGGATACACCTAACTCATCATAGGTAGAAATGGAATTTAAAGGAATATTTATATACCACTTCAATGCCTTTCCTTTGAAGGAAGTAGAAAGTAATCTGATAGCCACATTATCTTGAACAACATTGTGAATGGAGCAAAGGTTGGTAACATCTTGGATATGCTCAATAATAATTGTTTGATGTTTTCCTATGAATAATTGGGTAATATTAGGGGAATAAATAGTAATTTCATCAAAATGGGACAAATTCAATAGACTACCTCTATTGAATGGGATGAACACTTGATTCCTGATAGCCATTTGGGTAGTGGGGATTGCATTACTTAAGATAATAAGATGACCAAGAGATGAATATTGATTTTAGAGATAAGGTATTATCCTATTAAATCTTGATTTATTATAGTAATTATAAGGAAACTCAATTAATTTAAGGGTAATATCTTTATTAGTTGACCTTGTAGTAACCTTTGGCATGAGAATGTTGTCTAGATCATGATGTGTGAAAATTGATATAAACTTTGTAAATTTAAATATATTTATCTCTTGATGATGATGGATATATTTTACTACTATATATGCCTCTCCTTAGCTCCAAATTTTAGTTCCTTTAGGAGACCTGGTCCTACCAGGCATGCTAGAACTATTGGCATCCTAGACTGCACCCTAGTTGAGAAGGGGATTATACAGGTCCTCCTGCTCAAACCTAGTCCAACATGGGACTAACCCTAGGTTTTGGATCACCTAATATTGGGTTAGATCTCTAAATAAGGATATATTACTTTTGGGTTAATCACCTATACTAGACATAAACTAGCTTCTTGTTGGAAAAGGGGAGAGAGTTTAACAATAATGCAGAAAATCATGTAAAAATGAGGTGATGCACAAAATGATTTGATCCTTATACTTGCACAAGACACACTATAGGACAATTTAAATATTTCTAATCATCACTTCATTCACTCATTGATCAGCTTACACATAAGTATTTCATAAAAAGGCATGGAATAGCTATTCACTATCGGAGTTGTGGCTAGAATTTGGATAATACGAGTGCAATGGAGATGTGATCACACAAGTTGAAGCAAGTGCACACCACATAGATGCTAAAGAAATTTGAAAATAACACAAGAAGATAAATTGCACAAGACAAAATGGAGAAAACCAAAATCTGATTCACATGAGATGGCCAAAGTGAGGACTACAAATAGAAGAGTATGTAAGTAACTCCTCCACAAAAGGTGGACAAGGCACCCCAAGAATAGACTATAAATCCTCCATGAAAGGTGGTGACAAGGTGATAAGAATAGAGAAGTAACTCTCATCAAGGGATTAACTTATGACATTCTTATGACACCTATGACACATCTATGACACACACCTCCACATAAGCTAGCCTATCCCACAAATGTAGGAAAACTCCATGTATGCACAATAAATACAATTTAACTAATTAATAAATAGGGAAAAATAAAAAACTACACTAATACCCCCCCCATAAGCGTAGCTTAGGTGGGTAGTGTGGAAATATAAAATGGGTCTTGGCAACTAGGCCTAATGAGGTACCCATGTACAAATGCAATCTCCCATAAGATAGAGAAAAGGAGAAAACTTGTAGGAAAAAACTCCCCCCCCAAAAAAAAGAGAGACATAAAAGAAATAAGAGGTTAGAAGGCCCCCCTGAAGATGATGATGCTGTAGATGTGGACCGCACCCCAAGAAGAGCTCGTAGATGAATGAAATTGATCTCAGTGAAAGGTTTGGTGAAGATGTCTGCAACCTACTTTCAAGACTGGAAAAATATCAAGTCAATGACCTGACTATGAATAAGCTCCCAAATAAAATTCATGTGAATCTCTATGTGCTTGGTCTGCTGGTGCTAAACTAGATTCTTGCAAATCTGAATGGTACTCTAGTTGTCACAATAAATGATGGTGGGATGCCTGATAGAAATGCCAAACTCAAAAAGAATCCCCTGAAGCTAAATAGCCTCAGTAGTTGCATTAACAGCTCCCCTATAGTCTGCCTCTGTGGATGATATAGCAATATCATTCTGCTTCTTGCTAGGCCAATTGACAGGACTAGAACCTAGAGAGAAACTATAACCAAAAGTGGACTTGTGAGTCTATGAATTGTTAGCCCAGTCTGAATCTATATATTTAACTAAGTCAACCTCTATGCCAAATTTGTAATGAATCCCATATCTATGTGAACCCTGTATGTAATGCAAGATCCTCTTAGCTGCTTTCCAATGTAGCTCATGAGGTTCCTGCATGAATTTGGAGACAAGTCCCACTGTATATGATATGTTGGGCTTGGTGTGAGTCAAGTAGATGAAACCACCAACAAGTTGTCGATACTAAGTGGCATCAACCAATGGTGAAGAAAAATTAGCCTCAAGCTTGAATCCTGATAGAAAGGGAGTTGGAGATGGCTTGAAATTAGCCATGTGAAACTGAGCCAATAAGTCAAGAGCATATTTAAGCTATGCAAGAGAAATCCCTGAATCTGACTGTGAGATCTCGATGCCAAGGAAGTAGTGCAACAAACCCAAGTCTGTCATATTAAATCTATCCTAAAGAGATGCCTTCACCACTACAATAGCTGATGACGAACTCCCGGTGATCAAAAGGTCATCAACATATAGAACCAAGATCAAGAGTGAATCATCCTACCGCAAGAAGTAGACATTATGATTAGAATGGCACTTAGTGAAACCCACTGTGAGAAGAAAGGAATCCATCTTAGCATAACAAGCCTGAGGGGCATGTTTGAGGCCATAGATAGATTTCCTAAGTCTGCATACTAAGGAAGAATCCTGAACAAATCCTGATAGTTTCTCCATGTAGATCTCCTCCTCTAGATCTTCGTGAAGAAAGGCACTCTTCACATCCATCTAATGCACATCCCAACCATGTGCTATGGCAATAGCCAAGGTGAGTTAGATAGAAGTCATCTTTGAAATGGGTGCAAAGGTCTCTGAGTAGTCAATGCCTGCCACCTGTGAGAAACTCTTGGTGACCAATTGGCCTTATACTTATCAATCGACCCATCTACTACAAACTTGGTCTGATATATCCACCTACATGGAACCATCTTTCTTCCCTTAGGAAGTCAAGTCAAATTCCAAGTGTGATTTTTGATTAAGGAAGAATATTCTTCCTCCATAGCATTATCCCACTCAGGTACCCCCGATGCCTCTAGAAAAGTCTGTGGATCCAAAACTGAAGAAAAGAAGGCATGTGGATCTCTTGAAAAATCCCCCCAGTATGTTTGTCATCTGTGAGATCTCCTGCCCAAGTGTCAGCACTCTCAAGTGTCTATCTGGCCCAAAGTGGCCCAGAAGTGGGCAAGTCAGGTTCTAACTCCTCATCCTCTGACTGACTAGAGGTGGATGACTCTACATCACTGTCCTCGCTGTCTAAACTCAAAGAAGAATAAGATGTCTCTAGCTTAAGAACCTACTATGGTTGATCTAAATCTGATGAGGAATCATCATGAAGAATTTGATCTGATGAGGGAGAAGAAGTGTCAAGTGTTGAGTCTCTAGGACTCTCCTAAAAATGGACACTTCTCTCGATGAACAACTCATGAGTGACTGGATCTAGAATGTGATATCCCTTAATACCATCTGGATATCCTATAAAGATTCAAGGCTTGGACTGATGTTCCATAGCTTTGTGCTTCTTCTTCAGAATGCAGGCCATGGCTGGGGATCCAAAAACTCTAAGATGCTCAACATTAGGTTTTCTTTTATGCCAAGCTTCAAAGGGTGTTATCCCTTTCAAATCTTTGTGAGGAACCCTATTTTGAATGTAGTAAGCACAATTGATGGCTTCAACCCAGTACTATGGTGCTAAGGATTTGGAGTGAATCATACAGCTACCCATCTCTTTCAGGAACCTATTCTTGCATTTTGCAACCCCATTTTGTGAAGGACTGTAGGTGACTATGTGCTATAAATCAATCCCCTCTATGGTGCAAAACTGCTCAAACCTGATGCTAACATACTCCCCTCCATTATCAGTTCGAAGAACCTTGATGGATTTCTCACTTTGTTTCTCAACAAGAGCCTTGAAGTCTAGAAAAATCCCAAACACTTTAGACTTTTGTTTGAGAAATTATATCCAAGTGTACCTAGAGAAATCATCAATGAAAGTGAGGATGTACTTGGACCTTGTGAAAGATGGTTTGGGAAAGGGTCCTGATACATCACTGTGGACTAACTCCAAAGGTTGTGAATCCCTCCAAGCTTTGCCTTTGTCAAATTTTACTTTTGGATGCTTCCCAAGGGAGCACCCCTCACATATTCCTTTTGAGAATTGGACACAAGGCAAGCCAATGACCATGTCATGTTTGCAAAGTTGCTCAAGGTAGTGGTAGTTAAGGTGGCCAAACCACTCATGCCACAATTTGATAACTCCATCTAAATAAGTCAACAATGCTGTTGGAGAAGAATCTAGTGCAAAATGTGAGGTGTATAACCTAGCTTGGTGATCTGCCCTACCCACTGCCACTATAGTATCACTATGTAACTCCCTGATAGCCACTGAATTTGGTGAAAACTCAACTCTCATACCCCGACCAATGTGAGTGATTTGGTACACTGATAGGAGATTGGTTGAAAGAGAAGGAAAAATTAGAACATTTTTGAATGTTCCTCCTTCCATTTCAACTAACCCTCTCCCTATAATGGAAACTGATGTGTCATCACCCAAACTAATCGAAGTCATGCTACAAGGCTCTAAAGATGAAAACTCAACTAGTGAAGAGCCCATGTGGTGAGAAGCACCTAAGTCGATGACCCATGAAGATGTGGAAGCTATTGTAGCTACAAGAGCCTTGCCCTTTTCTTTTTCCTTACCCTTGCCTTTTGCCTTAGTAGAATCTTGGGTAGATGAATTCTGCTTGATGGACTCAGAAACACCTATGTTGTTCTTCTCTAGAAGATGAGTTAGGTGATCTATTTGTTTTTTCATGCATTTGTGTTCATCATGCCTTGTCTTTTTACAATAGGCACACTTAACCTTCTCCTTCTTAGGTTTAGCATTGGAGGATGAAGACTTAGTGTTGTTTTTGGTAGGATTGGTGTTTTCTTTCTTCTTCTCCTGGTCCTTGTTCTTTTTCTTCTTCTCCTTTGTTAAAATTTTATCCTTACCATTTCCAGCTATCAAGGCTTGGGGTTGAGTAGACTTCATTGTTCCCATTTGAATTAGCTTATCTTGCTCCCTAGTCAAGTCGGCAATGAATGAATCCAAAGAAGGCATTTTCCATGTAGTGCCAAGGGCACATTTTGTGGCATAGAAAGTGGAGACAAAGACTAAATAGCTTGGACCTAACTTTGTGAGAGTAGAAAGTATGAGTTGATCATCTTTCTTCTCTATCCTGCATTCTTTCAATTGCAATCTAAGGGCCTTAAACTTAGTGAAGAATTCCTATAGGGTGTCAAAGTGGCTAGGACTTAGACTTATGAGTTCGTTTTCGAGCTCATGACCTCTCATCTCATCAAGCTTCCCAAATAACTTTTCTAAGGTGTCCCATATGTTATTAGGAGTTTGGGAGGATTCTAAATGGAAGATAAGTTCTAGAGACATAGACAAGCTCAGTAATCCATAGGCTTCATCACTATGGTTGTACCACTTGACCTTTTTAGCATCAGTGTTGGGTTTTACTTCAGTACCCATGGTGATCCTATACAATCCTTTGCTTCTAAGAATGATTGAAATTTTAACTTTCCATTCATGATATTTGAAGGGTGCTAGGGGTTTAAGTTGATAAGAATATATTTTTAGCTGAATTTAGGTGAATTTGTGTTTATTGTAAGTTGTGAAATTATGCAGAAAGGAGAATGAAAGCAAAGATTTGCAAGTAGTGAAAAAGCAATCACACCACCCCAAAATATTGATCCCCCAAAAGATATGCAATTGCATGCTCAAAAGACGTTAGACTCAGCTAAAAATGCATCTTAGAGCAATCAGTGCAAGACTTAAGCAAACAGGACATCAAACTCAGCCGAAAATGCGTCTTGGGAGACCCAAATTTTTGGCACTTTATAAACTAGTGATTTTTTGACAAATAAAAATCATATGCTGTGGAAAATTGAATTACAAGCACTTTTGTAAAAAATTTCACCCAAAATTGAGCTACCATTTGCAAGATTTTAAAGTTACAATTTTCCCATAAACTAGTGTTTTTGCAAAAAAAACACTAAAACATTAAAAAAATGCTTGTTATGGAGAGAAAAAGTGGCCTTCCAACCACTCATTAGATTCAGCACAGAATGAGGAATCCAAAGGAGGTTTTTTTGAGGGGGAGTTGGCCTCCCACCAACCCGGGCCTCACCCTTTGTCTTCGACAGGTGAAGATACAAGTTTTAAATGAAAAACCCCCAAATTACAAAACTATCTAAAAAATTAAATATTCAATCAAATTGACTGATTTTTGTTTTAAAAGTCAATTTAAACTAAAAAAAAATGAATCATAGATAGAATGATGGATGCCACGTGTCCAAGGGGTGCCAAATGGGATGCCAAGTAAGGAAGGGGCGTCCAAAAGTAAACAGTGCAGAATTTTGACTCAGAAAAGACAAAAAATAATTGCAGACCTATGCTCGATGCCATACGGCCTACTTGGCACCTTTCTGGGAAAGAAAATAAGTTGGAATTTGCTGACTTCAATGCACAGTAGGTCTGGGCAGAAGAATATAAGAAAAAAGTGCCATATTCACAAAAAAATAGCCCTATTTTAGACGCCATACAGCTGATGCCATGGCTGAAAGGAAGGACTTCTACTGCTAGAACTGAAGTTGCTTAGAGCTGCTCCTCCCTCTTCTTCTTACACACAACAATGGCACCCAGGCTAACTGTTGAGCCAGCCCCTGAAGTGAAGACAACCAAGACACCCAAAGGCCAAGGATTCCAAGGAAATGATACCAGAAAAGATTTTGATTTTGATTTTTTTTTTTAAATTTTAGATCAGATCTAAAAAATAAATAAATAAAGAGAAATCCACTCCTCTTGATTTCAAAATGAAATAAAAGCATAACCAGACACATGATTACCATTTTAGCTCGGATACCATATCAGAGTTGTTGCCAGAATTCAGATAATATGAGTGCAATGAAGACGTGATCACACAAGTTGAAGCAAGTGCACACCACATAGATGCTAAAGAAATTTGAAAATAACACAAGAAGATAAATTGCACAAGACAAAATAGAGAAAACCAAATCTGATTCACATGACATGGCCAAAGTGAGGACTACAAATAGGAGAGTACGTAAGTAACTCCTCTACAAAAGGTGGACAAGGCACCCCAAGAATAGATTGTAACTCCTCCATGAAAGGTGGTGACAAGGTGATAATAATAGAGAAGTAACTCTCATCAAGGGAGTTACTTATGACATTTTTATGACACCTATGACACATCTATGACACACACCTCCACATAAGCTAGCCTATCCCACAAATGTAGGAAAACTCCATGTATGCACAATAAATACAATTTACCTAATTAATAAATAGGGAAAAATAAAAACCTACACTAATATTCACCTAGCATGGGATGGCAATTGTCCACTTCTAAACTAACAGACTATATATTCAATTAGAATTACCTATGAGAACTAATAAAACACTATATGAAGGTGAGAAAAATTAGATAGAGGCAAGGAAAACATACATTCACTTAACCACATCAATGAATTCGTAAGACACACTTCAACTCAACTCATAAAATGGAGGAATTTAGTCTTTTTTATATCAAATATGTGTTATAGTACAAATATTGGTAGAGTTTAGTCATGCCAAAGAGGGATTGATTTCAAGGATTAGAAGCCTATATTTGTAGTAGAATGGGATGAGAGAGATGGGGATCATGTGTAGAAGGATGGAAAAGGGAGCATAATAACCAAGATTTTATAATCTTTCTTGATGTTTATGTAGTTATAATAGATCATAATGTCTAAGACTACTTCTATAAAATGGATACAAAAACTGTATCAGTCCCTTTCACTATGTTTCTAGCTTGTATTGATGCACCTTATAGTTACAATAGCAAGATCAAGTCATTTGAAAGTTAAATTTTGGCATCAAATTAGTTACAATAGCTAGATCAATCTATTATTATCTTATTATGACGTTGATTGCTCTTTAATGGTTCATCTTTTGCGTGTAAGAATGGAGAAAAGGATCATAATCATAATCACAATGCTAGCTTTGGAAATGAACCTGTCGAAACTAGTGTGTCTGCCTCCATGACATCCATTTGAAATATTTCTCTGGTTTGACCTTAACCATATTTTATCTCTATTTAAAGTCTCAAGGATTCAAATTTTGATATTAGCCCTTGATATTGATCTAGGTTTCTAAAAATGTGCCACCTGGTAGCTCTTCATTTGTTCTTAGGATCCTTTTAACTCTTTAACCCTACACACACCATTGATCTCCTTGGTTTTATTGAACATGTGCCATAATTTTACTTCCACTTGATTGAATGTGCACTATTGATAATCTAAGTCACTATGATCATGACATCTATTAGCCCTTCACTTAATCTCAAGATCCTCTAAATTTTGTATTTGATTCTTGTCATCAATTTGCTTTGGTATGATGAATCACATACTGTTGATTAGCTTAAACCCACTATATTTTTTAATCTCCATGTGTTATTAGATATTTTTTGAGCTCCCATAATATTGACACTTATTAATTTCACATTCAATCTTAAGTCCACTGACATTTTGATTTGATGTTCACTATTGATCTCCAGATGCACAATTGAACGTGTGTTACTGGATCTTTGGGACCCACTGACTTATTAGATCACTGCTTATCATTAGATCTTGACTCGAGATCCTAAAAACTTTATACTTGTTAGTTTTTCATTCATCTTTGGAAAATTTGAATCCAAATAGTTATTTTCTACAACTTTAATTTGACATCCCCGTGAATGTCTCATTTTACTTATTTAACTTTGACCACTTGTACCTTTAGATAGAAAAATCATCAATACACCAAATTTATAGAGTATTTTTATGGGACAAAAATAATCATGTCCATGCATTCCTTTGGCTCTATTTGACTTCTTAATTTCATATATCAAATGTTTAAATAGACTAATTTGTTCATTCCCACATGACATGTCATGACAGTCTGGATCCTTAAGATCACTAAATTCACACTTTAAGCCTACTTAAAGTGTTTCAAAAGATTTTCAATGGCAAGTGATATTTTCTTAAATTATATTTACTCCTTGTCACATTGGATCACTCTTCAATCAGGACCCTACTTAGCTTCTTATTCTTGATTAGGCAAATTTTGATATGTAGGCCAAATTTGGTCAACAATGAACATTCCATCCAAACTATGCAACCATTACAAAGATCCTTCTGATTGTTTTTATCTTAGTTATAGGAGAAAAACTCTCCTCATAGTTTATACATTATTTTTTAGCAAATCCCTTTGCTATGAGTCTTGACTTGTGCTTATCTATATTACCATCTACTTTGTATTTGGTTTTAAAGACCCATTTTCATATGATAGGTTTCTTTTCTAGTGAAAGATAAATAAGCTACCATGTGTCATTCTTCATGAGAGATTGTTATTCTGCATCCATCACATTTTTCTAAGGTTTGGAATCTAGGGCTTCATAGATTATGGGGGGATCAAATGTGTCTAAAACTATGCTCTTTAAGGCTAAATTTACCTCTATATGAGCCATATTGTGAGTCCTTAGTCATATAGATGAAGTGTTTGGAGGTCTATCTAATTTTACATCTCCAATTGTACTCATATATCATTTGGGTATACATTTAATATTATTTGGTGGTGTTTTAACTTATTACTGACCATTACCACTATTTTCATCTAGAAATTTTACAAGTCTAATTCCTCTATCAAATGTCTATGTGTAATATGAACTAATTTCACCTTTCTCATCAAACACTACATCCCTACTAATAAGTATATTCATAGTCTCTGGATCAAGGAGTCGATATGATTTCAACTCTTTATTAGATCCCACAAAAATGCATTTTTGGGTTTTCTTATCTAACTTATTCCTTTTCTTCTTTGGTGCATGTATGTATGCCTTACAACAAAAAACTCAAAGATGAGAGACTTTCAGCTTCTTCCCAATCCATGCTTCCTACATTGTAATTCCACCAAGAGCTTTGATGGGTGACCTATTTATTAGGTATATGACTGTGAAACATGCTTTTTCCAAATATGAATGAGGTAATTGTGCATCCTCTATCATGTTTAAAAACATATCTATAATGACATGGTTATATATTTTTGTAATACCATTATAATGTGGTGTATAAGGATTAGTATATTGATGATGTATTTTATGATCTATAAGGTATGTAGTTAATCTTTTACTAGTGTATTCTCCCTATGATCTAAGTGAAGGGCCTTGATTTTTTAACTAGTTTCATTTTTAATAGAGGCTATGAATTAGTTGAAGTCTTATAATGATTGATCTTTAGTTTTCAATAAGTAACCCCACATCTTGTAGGAATGATCATCAACAAAGAGTTATAAATATTTATATCTTCTTTGCCTAGGAGTCATAGGTTCACACATATCAATGTGCACCATATCTAGTGGATGAGAATATTGATATTCAATTTTTCCAAAAGGACCTCTTCATTTTTTTCCAGTCAAGCAACTAGGATAGATATCAAATATTGTTTGAGTGTGGGAAGACCTCTAACCATTTTGTGATTTCTTAATGCATGAAAATACCCATAAATCAAATGACCATATATTATATGCCAAAGATAATATTTGTCTATATCATTCATAACAAGTTCTTGATGGTTATTGTGGATGAGATCAAGTTTAAACATCTCACGTACATTCAAATCTCATGCAATAGTTATAGAGCCTCAAGACTTGTTCTTGATAAGGTAAAACATGTCACCATGTTTGTGATCAAACTCAACTTTGAGATTGTGATTGAGATGTTGATTAACAAACAATAAGTTATTAGTGAGTCCTAATACATATAGGGCATCTATGATCTTGGTAGTGTAGTGACCAAGCTATAAGGAAACATCACCTCAACCCTAAATAGTTTATGATGAGTCATCACCAAGAGAGACATTACCTTGAGATCCTGATTGGTATAAAGTGGAAAACCATTCTTTCTATCCTATCTTGTACCTTGTGGCACTAGAATCAACATACTTAAAATAATTTGAAGAACAAGATTCTTCATTTGTTTATGTAGTAAATACATGATCATCTTCTAAATAATGATCATCCTCAACAACATTCCCATATTGTTGTTTCTTCTTCCAATTATTTTTGGAATGGGGTTTTGGCTTCAGTAATTAATGTGGATTATATGAAGTGGGATTATTAATATATGACCCTTGTGTGAATCCATTATACCAAAAATGTTTTAGGTTATGACCTATATTTCCACAAATTAGACAAACCTTCTATGAATTAGGTTTATTCCCTTATTGGTGTTATTGATTATTCTATTTAGGGTTCTATTTAGAAGCCTTCATGGGATTCTTCTCTTTCTGAGATGAGGAAAGTTCATGCTCTTCATCAAGTTCCTCTACATTTTTCATGGCTTCTTTTTGCTTTAATATGTTAACCAATGAGAGAAAGGTTGGTTTCTAACCTGTGAAATTCAATGTGGTCACAAAAATTCTATATGTGAGGGGAAGAGCTCTTAGGATGATAGGAACCAAAAAGTCATCTTTCACTAGGTTTCCCTATGCTTTAAGTGAAGCTTGCAAGGTTACAAATCTACAAAGAAAAGCTTCCACTTTATCCTTAGATTTTAACTTTAGATAATGGATCTATCTTTGTAGATGAATAATATGATTTTGATTCTTTACCTCATATAATATTTGAAGCTTATCCCAAGCATCCTTAACTATAGTGGCATTATGGATATGAGGTTGTACCTCATTTGAGACTTTGAACATGATTATGAATTTAGCCTTATAATTGGCTTTGTCATATTTTCACTATTGATCAATGTTAGTATTGTGTCAGGTCCATGTGCCATTAAAAATTATCCATGTCTTCAAATTCCAAGTGTGTTTTAATATTTGTTTTCCATACTACATAGTTATCACATCAAATAAGTTGAGTGTCTAATAGAATTGAACATGATCCATTTATGGCCACGTGTATAAATATGATCAAGATATATAATGGAGATGGATTGGTGTCTTATATATTGAAAATTTTCCCCTTTTTATATATTATCAAACTAGTAAACTAGACCTCTCTATATGCATACCTTCCTATATACCCATTGGTACTGGAAGAGCTCATCCTTTCTATATACCCATCATTGTGTGAAAGATACTTTAAAATAAATGAGAGAATAATGGTAGTGGGTACCTAGATAATACATGAAAGAGATTCATTCTATCACTAACAACTAGTTAGAATTAATTACTCATACATGGGCATAATTTCTCAATGTACTTATAAATTCCAACTATTAGGATTTATGTCTATCGATATTAATGAATAGGTAATGGAGGATAGCTTATGAATATTTTTAAAACTTAGTACTCCCTAAATATTTAAAGGGATAATGAATAAACATAATTTTTGTAGCTATGTTAGGATATAAATGTATTATTTCAAAGTGCAATGGCATTACTTGTAAACATAAATTGGAGGTGTCATTAAAATTGAACACTACGAATGATATTTTTACAATCTCATTGATTTTACTGATGAAATGATTTGATGTTTATAAAAAATATAGAATTTTTAAAAAAAATCAATTTACAATGTACAATATGTGGAAAATAAATCCTCTAGGCAAAAAAATAACCCCCTTAGTAATTTTCCACTACTTGTTATGGGATTTAACCCTTGCACCTCAATTTTATAGAAACACAACTTAGCCACTTGGGATGTTGGTAATTTCAAGGTGATGTATCCCTTAATTTCAGTTTAAAACTTAAAAAATGACTATAAAAATGTGAAAAAAAAACCTCATGAATTGGAAACCACTATGGACTTGCCTTGTTGGATGAAAAAATTGAGTCAAATAGCTCTTTTTACTCCATGTAGCAAGCCTTGAAAAAATGCTTACTTGGAATCTCTCCAATAGTTGTATGACACTATTCACATTAGTACATCAGCCTTGTAGGTGGAATAACACACAATATATAAAAATGCCTAGTAATTAAATCTAAAAATTAGGTTCTTATTGCCAACTATGAAGGAAATTTGTATTGTTGGTCAAATTTTTGATCCAATCAATTCTTACAATTTTGAGTCTCCCAATTTGCTATATGGTATATTACAAAGGTGTACAATAAGATTTAGGATGATTTAGCACTAAATATAGATCAATTTATAAAAATAATATCTCAGAAATATGATCAATTCATAAGTAAATAAAAATTACATGCTGGTATGAATTGATAAAAGCATATTGTAAGCCTCCAAAACATGGTACAACCTACTACAAATCAATACAACGTAATTTTAGAATGTGTAAAATGGAATGAAATAAATATGTAGTAAAAAACAAGACTTGAAGATGCTTGTATGGATAGATATGTGAAAAATCCATATGACAGAAGTGTATAAGAGAGAAAAAGGACCAAATTGATTCCAAAGGCCCAAAAGGCTATAATACTAGGTTTTAAATGTAGAAAGTGAATTATAGAAGGTGTAGTATGGAGCCAATAATAGCTTTATACAAAAATCACTTGCCAATAATGTGAATGTGGCTTATAAAATTAGAAAACTATATGTTAAGGTGAAGCAAACTTGGTTTATAAGTAATTAAAAGACACCAAAATATCTACAAGTGAAATGTAACTTGCATAAAATAAAAATTAATAGAGTTTGGATTTGTAAATGCTCTACTCTGATACTAACTATGAGCATAAATCAAAGATGATTTATTTAGCCAATAAATAATGAATTATAATGGCATATTTATTATATTAATATTTCTCCTAATAGACCTTATAAATTAGGGTGATAAATAATCTAAAACACTGTGTAATCTACTAATATTATTCTATGACTAACATAGATTAACAATTAACCTAAATACTACATGGTTTGTTTTATAGGATAACAACCATGCTTACATAATAAAATATGAATTATTTTTTTATACATTATTTACACCTATAATTCCACATAAAATGTTGTTATTTACATTATAAGGAGGTGATTGGGTTATCTATCTTAGAGAAATTTGGCACAAATTTATTGTAATATCCTACTAAGCCCATAAATATATGTACCTCATGCACATTCCTAGATATTGGCCATTTCATGATGGTTCTTATCTTAGTTAGGTCTATTGAGATTCCCTCTACAAAGATAATATGTCTTAGGTAATTTACTCTTCTTTGAAAGAAGGCACACTTTGACAATTTCCCATAGATCTTGTGCTTTTGTAAGTGTTGGAGAACTAGATACAAATTATCTATATGCTCTTCTTTGTTCTTGGAATAGATCAATATATTATCAAGAAAAATAAAAATAAATTGATCAAGGTAATCCTTGAACATATTGTTCATGAGATTAATGAATGTCTTAGGTGCATTTGTTAATCTAGTTTTTAGAATGTCTTCTTCATTGATCCTTAAATTTTGGTACCATGTTCTTAGGTAAATTTTGGAAAAGATCATTTCTCCATGCATTTGATTGAATATATCATTAATGTGAGATGAGGTATAACTATTATTAATAATCACCTTATTCAAAATCTTGTAACCTATACACAATAAAAGGGTTCTATCCTTCTTCTTCAAAAACACCAAAAGTGCACCCCATGATAAAACACTTGGTTGAATTAACCCTTTGGGTAATATTTCTTGAAAGTGGGATTTTAAATCAAATAATTCTATTATTTTCATTATGTAGAGAGAATTATATTGAGGTCATGATCCTATAATGATGTCAATAGTGAAATAAAATTCCATTTTGGAGGTAAACTAGGTAACTCTTCTAGAAAAAATCCTAAAACTCTTGTAGAAAGGGGTAGTCTTTAATGGTGGGTTCCTTGTTTTCTTTGATTTCATCAACTTTAACCAAGAATACTCAACATCCCTTCTAATAATACTTATTAAATTGAACTGATAAAATTTTTCTTAGTTTCAAATATTTATTTTTTCCCTAAATTTGGGTTTGATTCCCCAAATAATCTAAGAATTCAACCTTATTTAAAAATTAATCAAACTTTGCTTTATGCTTAGAGAGCCAATTCACTCCTAGGATCACATCATATGATCCAAGTGGTGTTACATATAGATCAAATACCATGGTGAATTATGGTAACTTCACCTTTGAATATATAATACACCCATCTACCTTGACCTTAGATTCATTCCCATAGTGCATTAACAAAGCATTTACCATGAAAACAACCTTCCTAGGTAATTTATTTAACATGATACCATGGAAAAAACATTCAATGGCTCTTGTATCTATCAAAATCGAAATAGGATGCCCAAATAAGGTACCTAAAACTTTAATGGGAAAGGATTTAAATTGTACTTGATTATTATCAAAAACTACATGAATTAATTATTGGAAGGTTCCCTACTATGATGTAAAGGTAGATGGATTCTTATTTATGACTTCTATCTTCCACCAAGGAAATTCCTTTGCATAATGATCTCTCCACATGAAAAATATCCACTAAATGGTCCCTTCCTCTTGATCTATTTTCCTCCTTTAAAACCTTACTTGAAACTATTTATAGGTTTCTTATTCCTTAAAGTATTATTGAACCTTGAATTCTAGCTATTGAACCTATTCTTGAAATTTTCATTTTGCTTCTAATTATTTTTACTGAAGGTGTTTTTTGAGTCACCAAGTTTATTTCTAGATTTATCTCTAACCTTTGCAATTAATTTCAAATTTATTTATTTATTAACCACTTTATTAAATATTTGGTCCATGGTGGATGGTCCATGAACATCCACTTCGCACCCAATCTGTGGCTTTAAACCCATGATGAACTTCTTGATTTGAAAGCATTCATATTTTTGGTAATAAGGTACGTATTTTAGAAGATGTATTAGTTATTATAAATAATTATTTAACAACAAGTCTCCTTGTTTTTGATTTTGTAAATCTATTACATTTTGATCAAAATACAAATGTGGTAGCCACTGAACCTTAAATAAGGCTATAAAATGATCCCAATTTATGGTGGTGGAGTCAAGGCTAATCTCAAGCTTTTTGTTGGCCCACCAATTTGATGCTTCATTATAAATTTGATAGGATCCCAAAATATCCTTGGTTACCTTAGAATAATTTAAAATTTTGAAATATGTTTCCATCTTTTTAAGCTAGGATTCAACTCCATCACCCAACACCATGTCATCAAACTTGGGTAAATTTGATTTCCTCAAATCTCACGTAAGATCTGTAGTTATTCATACTCTTACAAATTTTTATTACTCAACATACTAATTTTATTGGGGATACTAATTAATATTTAGTTTCTCCACCAACTCTTATTGATGATTTTCCTCATCCCTCCCATGAACTTCCTACTCTATGGCTACTAATTTGTCCCCTATTTTTTCATGATTACGGGGATTTTATCGATCTTTGAATCTTGCTCAACTACCAACTAATTATGATATGATTGAGGATTATCATTATGAATTCCCTAAAAATTAATTTTTCATGTACTTATTATCACCCAAATTTTCACTATTGTAATCTTTTTCAACCCTTCACAACTTGGGGTAAAATGGAGATAATCCTATGTTGTGGATGTCCTAATAGGTGTATTGATTCTCTATATTATAGGGATATCTCCCCTTGAAGTATCAATTAGGATCAAAATACTAAACTACTATATTTTAAATAAAAGGGAGAAGGATAACATGAAATAAACCTAACTAGGGAGGTGATACACCAAAAATTAAATGATGACTACCAAACAACTGCATGTGTACATCAACCATGAGATTAGTTTGAACATATACTAATATTAATCTACATCTTATAAATCATCACTTCATGTGAAGTTTTTGAAATATTTTTAGGTTAGGAGGAATAAAAAATAGGTCAAAAATGACACTAATGAATAGATAAAATCACTCAACCCTTTCACTTCACATGACCTACAAAAGAAGCTTTCAAACTACATCTAGGTGCTAGAATAGGACAACATGTCAAAGAAGAATAAGAAAATATCTTAAAATGATTAAATATACATACATGTACACTAGTTATAGTCATAAAATGAGGTAAAATTAGTAGTCTTCATTGATCAAATGCATACAAATGAGCAAGGCTTCACCATACTCATGATGGAGAATTAATTACAAAGCGAAACAAGGTTGTATATATAGAAGAGAAAGAGAAAATTGGAGAGACTTATGACAAGTGTCATCACAAAATAAATAAGTTAAAATAAAGAATAATTTTCAAGTAGGTAGTTATTAATCATTTTATAATCATGTGTATACTTGATATGATCTCTTATTTCATCAATGTGGTATTAAGTAACTCTTAGTCTTCTTGGATGACTCGTCAACCCCATTCATTGGATTGCCAATTCTTGCATAAAATGAGTTATAATTTTATGTCCTAACATGTTTCATTATTATTTATTCATTTTAGGATCATCCATGCCATTATTGTCTTATTCAAATCTTCTCTCATCCTGATGGGAGTGAAATCTACAACTCAACTTTCTTCGCATTGACAAGAACTTGTATTTGCATGGTGTGAGATTGATTGATTTAGAAACATACAATAGGATTTTTATTAAATTAGAGGAACACTAAATAATACTATAAAATAAACTCAATGGTATTTTGTAATTTTCTATACCATTGATGATCTATATAACGTTTGCAACCTTACTTTTCTTGTGCAAATAACAGGCAATCTTCACCTAAGCCTTGGTTATTGGTTTCAAATATATTATAGTACCATGGGAGTATATTTAAATTATTTTAGGAGATAATAATACATATAAATATGTATAATATGTTTATTCAATTTGTTAAGGTTCTCAAATAACTCAAATATCACGAAATCATCAAGAGATATGAATTTTTAGGCCCTTTTTCTATGTTTTCCCTCACATGTGCCACTAATTGTCTTTCTCAGATTACCATGGGAGATATGAAGATAATTATGAAAATTACCAAGTGAATATAATACAATTTAATTAATTTAACTCATCTTATCTCTTAGTGGGTATTGTAGAGAGGTTTAGCAAGGGTTTCAGGTGTTAAGAGTCTTAACGATTGTTCATAGCCTATGGGGCATCAATGCCTAAAATAATGCCAATAAGTATGATTAAAAACCCCCATTCACATTTCAAAATTATCTAAGTATCCCATATACCTTATCTTTATATTTTTGAGTAAATTTTTAGGCCTTCTCGAGCTCTAATGAATGATTTGATGTAATTTTAAGGTGATAATCTTATTAAGGATTAATTTATACCATAAAATAATGTTAGATAGAAATAAATGTTGTTATTTTGTATTATTATACCCATATAAACTCTTAAAAACCCAATTTTCCATAATTCATCCTCTTAATGAGTTTACTGAGCTTCAAACTAGCTTATCGAGCAGTGCATACATATTAGTGCACTCGAGAAAGGACTACTAAGAAACATGGGTATGAAAAGAGTGATTTTGGTTGGTAACACATTAAAAAGGTATAAATTGCCTATA
The DNA here is from genome assembly GCA_037957365.1 of Torreya grandis. Taxonomy (NCBI): domain Eukaryota; kingdom Viridiplantae; phylum Streptophyta; class Pinopsida; order Cupressales; family Taxaceae; genus Torreya; species Torreya grandis. The sequence continues at coordinate 37,019 of JARHVA010009972.1, forward strand.
AATACATGAAAAAATTCTCTTTGAAGTAATTTAACCCCTATTTCTCACTAGAACCTTGAATTAGTCAATCACTAGGGTTTATGAGCAACCATTCTCAAATGGCCTTAATATAACTAATTTGGCACTTTCCTCTTACTACCATGACCTAAAAATTCATGAAAAATTTAATAATGGATATATTAACCTCTAATATGTCTTTAATATTTTAATTCACCCAATACATGCTTTATTTTTCATATTTCATTCACTGAACTATAGGTGCCTACTGGATCTCTTAGCTACAACCAAAGGGTAAAACATCTTACAATCAGCTTTATAATTTAGGCCATCCTGATGAATTTTAGCTAATTTTACAATATTACTATTAAATATCTAAAAATATCCTAATAATCCATTTAAATTCATTAAACGACATCTTTATATATAGACTACTAGAGGCCTCTAGATGACTATTAGGCTTCTTAGTTGTAGGTTTCCCAAATTAGATCTTAGAGTTAGCTTAGTCTCCTTGAAGTGATTTTTAGTAATTAACATTTCAATACTAATTTTTTTTGACCTATTATACTTTATTTATCCCTTAAAACCTTTATCATCAACCATTTTTTATCATGTTTCCTACTTTAGGCTTGTAAACAATCATTTCTAGGCCCAAAGCTCTTCATTTTCCCTATTTGTTTCTCATTATAGACCATTTATAACATATTTTTAGGTCTTTAAAATATTTTTAATACACCATAACCCTAATATTAACTTGGATATTCATGGAAAAAGAAAAACATCCTAAGCTCAAACTCTAGATCTAAGAATCTAAATAGAGCCACTAGGGTTTAACAAGGGGTACACAAGGTACTAAACAAACCCCTATTAGGCTTAAGGACATTATGGGATACTAGAGATATATAGAGGCTATCTATTTTGATATATTGCACCAAGATATATATATATATATATATATATATATATATATATATATATATATATATATATAGACACACACACACACTTGTAAACTAGGTTAGGGTTATCATAATTGAGTGAATAAAGGACACAAATATATTTAATAGGTATAACCACAGTAAAACAACTAAGAAATGGGGAAAAATTAATGCTTAAGCAATGAGAAAGTAAACCACTTGAATGAAAGAGAATTAAAAAATAATAAGATTTTTTAAATAACATGTAATTTTAATAATTAAAATATGATTTGAGAAGAGAAATGACATTTTCAAGAGTAAGAGAGAGGGAGAGAACATGCACTTTAAAAACCCTAAGTTAATGCCTTTATTCAAACAAAACTATCCCTAAGATATGAAAAACTGAGGGAATACAATTTCAAAAAAGAAAATTAAGATAATTTAATGTAATATCATTTACAAAACAATGAAAGGATTCCAAAATCAAACAATCATATTCAATGAAAGACATTTTCAAAAGGGAAAGATGTTTTCAAGGTTGAGAGGATGATAAAATTTGATATATACTTTAAAACATGTTCAAAGCAAGCTAATATAGCATACAAATATTATACCCTAGTAAATATACTACCATAAAATAATGGATTTTTACTTTTTATAAAAAAATTCCTTATATCAAACTCAAAATATCCTGCAGATGTTCTATCAACCAATAATCCAAGTTTGATCTAGCAAAGGAAGAAGACAAGGGTTATAATGTAGAGCCAAATCCAAACCAATGTCCAAAAATCTAAGAAGAGGTGAAGTGATAAATTTTAGGAGTATGAGATACCATTATAGGTTCACAAATCAGGTGAAATTTCACTTGAAGAAGTTAGGAGCAATGCACAGGGCAATAGGAACAACTAGAAGCAACAATGGAGTCTCTAAAATAATGTGTAGTAATGTATGAAATATTCTATCATAATGCAAGCTAAAGATCACCAATAATTAATACATATATATCCAATAATTTATGAGAGAATAATATTGAATAATGAGGAGTGAATAGGAATAATTTGGAATCATATAGGGTACCCAAGGCCAGTCAAACCCAAAAATGCCCACTTTTAGATATTAAGGAACCACTAAGACCAAAAACCATGCATTTTAGACAAGATATAGCCTAAGCCACAAATTTTAGCATTAAAATATGTGGCTTAGGAGTTGGGTTATCCCCATATTTCACGTCCTAGGTCAACATCTCACTTTGGTTGGTCAAAAAGTCTGTGAAAGGGTCCCAAGAAGCACTAAAAGGGTCTGATAGTGAGTGGAAGGGCCAAGAGAGTGTGGGGAATGTATGGAGGTATGTCTAATAGACTAGGGAGGTATCCAAGCATATGGATAATATTAAAAAATATTTATGAGGTCATTATTATATACTTTAGTTGATATATAATCATCAATAGGAGAAGGGTCATAGGAAGTATGATTACACAAACCTGTAATCTCACTATCTCATACTTACAGACCTAATACCTATAATTCCTATTCAAAGATGATCATCTAGTCTCTTTTAAGCTTATTATATGTTATTAAAATTTTATATAAACCTTATTTTATGTGTATTAGGCTTTATATCAGATGAGACACCTTGAAAACATCTTTTATTAGATGAGACACCTTGAAAACATCATGTCTAATTAGGCCTGTAACTATGAAAGTATACTCCTCAAGATGGTCATGATTAAAGCATTGAGATTTAAAAATAATTTTAAATAATAGTTAATACCCTATAAGATATGAATAAGTTATAGGTACATTATTAAGAACCATCAACCATCACTTCCATGCACTAGATTCTCTTAGAGACCTCAAAACCCTAAAGTGTAAACCTGCAACCTCATCATTCCTAAATAATGCTACTCATTTGTGACCTATAAAATAATGAATATGATTTAATATGGTTCAATAGTACTGATGAGTAAATTTATGGATTCACACAACCTTCCTACATTATCAATGAGCTCACAATTTCATGGAAATGCCCAAAATTGAGCCTACAAGGTTTAGATAGGGTTTTAGACCTACATACAGTCTTAGTGATTATTCATAGAGGATGGGAGTTAAAAATAAGAAATAATATCATTAATATTAAGGAAATTAATACCCCTTCTTCTATCCAAAATCTTAGGCTCCCTCTCTCTCTCCTCTATACAAAATAAGCATCTAAACATGGCCATTTTGAGCTTACCAAAAGCTCGATGGAATATTTGATGAAAATTTTAGTTTTAAATGGTTTTTTCAAGATTTTCCAAGCATTATTAGATACTAATATACCCTAGGTAATGTACCAAATCATTCTCATCCTTATTTATATCCAAACACCTTATCATATTCCTTCTTGGAATGTCATAAAATGGATAAGAAAGCATTTTAAATAGGTTATAATGTGAGAAGGAGATATTTGACCTTATTTAAGGATCTTTTATGGACTAAAGTGAGTGTAAGATGGAATTTAGACATGTTATATGACCTAAAAAGGCTTCCCAAACCTTGAAAATGTTTTTAACTAACTTGACCAAGACATGACATAACTAGACAAACACAAACCAATATGAGCCATTACCTTAAACTTGTCAATAGTACTTTAAAATATGATAATAATACCTCAAAAAGACCATTTTAAGACCTCAAAATGAATATGATGGTTATCAACAAGGTTAGGAGGTAAGATAAGTCAATTTTTGAACGATAAGGGTTGATATTTTTGGCCTGGGGTAAAAATTGGTCAATAGTACCATTCTCCCTATTGTAATAAAATAAATAGTTTAACATTAATGGACTCATTAGGTCTAAGAATTTAAACCTATGATTTGATACCACAATGTGATAACCCCACTAAGATTCACTTAAAACCATATATATATATATATATATATATATATATATATATATATATATATATATATATATATATATATATATATATATTACTTTAACATATTTAAAATGAGATGCAACTTCATAACCCTCTACACTATTAACTTAGAATTTATACTATTTGACAGCTAAATACAAATAAGTATAGCTTGTGTAGAAATATCAATAACCCACTAGTTAAAAAATGTTTTATTCAGATTATAAATATAATCTAAATAGTGTAGAAGATATGAATCCATATATATATTCCTTTAAACCAAAATCTTGTCCCACTTAAAAAAAACTATAATATATAATTTTGACTTATCAAATCACTCATTCCTAACAAGATAATGCCATTAAATGGATAGAGTTCAGGCATTCATATAATCATATGAATTTTGCCTAAAACCCTCCAAATGTAATAATAAGAAAGAATAATCATCTTAAAACTCTACTAAAAATATTCACACATTATCACAACTAGATATTCTCAAATTATTTTATGATATCTTCTGAATTCTTTCCAAAATGCTCATAATTCAAATCCTAAAACACCTTATGAAAAATACACACCGTTCACCTACTATTCAACTCTATGTATGGATGAAAATGAACTTCCATAACACTTAAACAAGTTGTAAACCTATAACCAAACTTATTTTGTAAAACCTCCCTAATTTAAGCTAAAGATATAATGAAAAATAACTTATTATGAAACCTTATAATCCTCACCACGGGGCCCAACACCAAGTGTGTGGGGAGCAACCGAGTTTTGGTTGTGTAGAGTGAATGTGAAAATATGTATTCATATAGAAAAATCAAAACACATTCAATGGAGTAGAAGTATTAACTATAGGAAATGAAAATTATATTCAATAATAAATAATAGGAAAAAAATTGGTATAATGTGTTACAATGCATGTGTTACGTAATAGATATATGGAGAATGCTATCTGTGTTATGACTATGTATGGAATTGACCTCTTGTATGGATGCATATGTTATATATTTAACATGCATTATTAAAAGATTAGTCTCAATAAATACTATAGATTACAAGGAAGGCTGAGTTGACACATCTCACCCTCCTTTCATGGAAATAATGGAGTTCTTAGTTGGTCATTGACCACTAATTTGGTCATGTGATTCTAATATATTCACAACCATTCATGATCATGAGAATTTGAGATGATAACTAATGATGATAGTTTTTGATATTATTGACTAGTCTATGACCATTAGTTGAGGCATGTATTCAAGTTAGGATGACACATGGTTATGCTAAAGTGGGGCTCAATGGAGTAGGATATTCTATGAGTAGATGCCATCAAGGTGAACATTATTGAGAGATGAGGGGTGTGCAATGAGATGTTTATGATTCAATCTGAGGTGATCATTACATAGAAATTTATGAGCATGTGGGAAAATTTTACATAGGATTATGAATAATATTCATTTAGAAGAGCACACAATATTGTGTGAGAGGTGTGAGATATGCATATAAGAACAAATAAGGAGTGTGTTTAGATATATATAGGTTGTACATGGATACTTTTCCCTTTATTATAGAGTAATGGTCACCATTAAATTAGTATATAGTTGAGGAAAAAACACTTGAATTTGATGATCAATGTGCCACTTGGATTGATAACCATATTATCCAACCTTGACCACTTAGAAAAGTTGGTGTGAGCCATGGTAGGTTCATCTGTCTATCAATTTGATGATCTAGTCCTTATTTGTAGGGTGAAAGTGTTTAGGATCTAAATAATAATGATGTCATGTCATTATTGGATCAATAAATGGAGTGTAAGGCTTGATAATTTACACATTGAAGGCTGGGTGTATACCCAAATACAAAGGTAGATCAAGAATAAAGGAATTTTCACTAGGTACACATAAAATGGTGTAAGATCCATAACATAGAGGCTTGATATTCTAGTGTAGAAATTTGAATCATTATTTATGAATTTGAAACTAAACTTTATCACTAATTTAGAATGCATGAGGTGTGCGATGTGCATCATGGCACTCTTTGTACTTTGATTATGTGTGAGAGAGAATCTACTGGACTTACTAGTGAATAGACTAGATGTGTCACATAAATTTATCAGCTTTGTCCACTTATCATTCTTATGTGTGACTCAATGATAATTGGTACATGGTAGGTGATGTCTAGAGGTGCAAAATGTTAAAAACCAAGCCATGTCTAGAATTGACTATTACTCATATAGATGTGAAGGGATCTATTATATGCATGTTGAATGTACAAGAGATTGTCATCCTAAGTGTGATCATTTACATGATTTTAAATTCAAAAAAGATGAATAAGTGTGTGATTAACCATTCAATTTACCCATATGTTTATGGATGAAAAGTCATTGACCAATCTAGGTGTGCACCCATCAAGTCCCATAATACTTACCAAAAGTGACTTAAAAAGTGTTGATATTGATAAGAGATGATATAAGTTGGAATCACATAATGAACACAAAAATAGTTGAATAAGCCTTTCACAATGCCAATTTCATCAATATATTTCTTAAAATTGACCATGATAGCTATGTTGGAAAACATATCTACTATAACAAACATAACATCATGTTAGAATCTCTTCATATGTAACCCAGTCATGAAATCCATGATGATATATTCCCATGGTCTATATGGAACTAGTATAGGTGTGTAAAGTCATAAATCCCTATTCTTATACTTTTTGATGCAACAAGGAATGCAATACTTGATGTGGCATTCCACATATATGCACATGTACAACCAAAATAAGTGGGAATAAAGTGTAGCTAGAGTCTTTATCATGCCCAATTGTCCTAAGGTATTGGTATAGTACACCTATTAGATGAGTCATAGTTTAGGTGTGACACTAGGAACCCAAATATGTTTGTTCTTGTAGAGAAGATAGTCATAAAATTATAACTCTTGAATTTGTTTACCTTGTATTAGGCTAGTGTAAGTCACTAAAAAGTCATGATCAACTAATTATAGGGATACCTAATCTATAAAGTTGTGGCCTTGTGTGTCTATCACCATGATAAGAACAAGAACTAGTGGTCAGCTAAGGCAAACTGCTACCTTGTTATCCTTCCCTTTATTTTACTTGATCACAAGATGGAACTAATATATGCAATTCATCCACTTCATGTGAAACACATTATCAAACTTGTTATACATATATAAGAACTTAAGTGGATTATGATATGAATGAATAACTGTATCCTTCCATAGAATTTAATGTCACCATTATTTGATTAATTGAATAATAAAATACATTTCTTTTTCATAGGTGGATCACATTTGCACCATGTTACTATATGTCTATGAGTGGTATGTGACTAAATGTCCAAGCTACATGATCACTACATCGAGTGCATAGTCAGATGCATCAGTGTGAATTTAGAAAGAATGTGTAAATTTGGACTTTTTGAGAATAGGCGATAAATAGAGGTGTTTATTGAGTTCCTAAAGAATGTTGTATTGCACATGAGTCTAATAAAACTTGGATTTTACACATGCTACCTAGTTGAGAACCCAAGAGATGTGTGATAAACCAAGGATGGACTTGAAGTAAAAGTTAATAAGTCCAAGAAAACTCTTTTATGATATTATGAAGAGTAGGAAAATATTGGATCATTTTGATCTTCTCTAGATTTGCATAGAGTCTTGTGTGATCAATGATGTATCCCAAGAATTGATATACATAATGCTAAATGTACACTTTTCCAAGTTGGCCTACAACTTGTGTTGATGCATGGTGTCTATGATGAATGATACATGTTCTAAAGTTGTTTTGAAGATAAAAATGTCATCCAAGTAGACAATGATGAAGGAGTTGAAAAAAGGCCTAAGTAGATCATCTATCAAGTACATAAAAGTGGTTGGCACATTGGTTAGGTCAAAATTCATGACCAACCATTTGTATAATTCTTTTTATGTCTTAAATGTTATTTTCCAAATGTATTTAAAATGAACTAGAACTTGATGGTAACTTGACTTCAAATCTATCTTGGTGAAGTATTGTGCACCTTGGAGCTAGTATAAAAGGTCATCAATACATGGTAGCGATTACTAATTTTTCATCATTATCTTGTTTAGTGTATGATAGTATATGTAGAGTCTCCAAGACCCATCATTCTTGAGTGTGAAGACTATCATACTCCCACAAGGAGAAGAGATAGGCTTGATCTTTCCTTGATCAAGAAGCTCTTGTATTTGGAATTAGATTTTGTCATTCTACCAAACTAATATATGATACATGGAACTATTCATAAAAAGGGATATAAGAACCAAATTGATGTGGTGATTTACTACACGTGTGTTTTAAGTTATTCAATTTTTGTGAAGACTTCACTACACTACTCTAGTAACTTATTGAGCTACTACTATGATGTTGTATGAGTGGTGTGCACTATTAGAGTATGATTTATCTTATATGCAGATGTCTTAGGGTGAACCATCAAATACATGAACTTTTACTCATGTAAAAAAAATTTAAGGCATTACTTGGTAGAGACTAAGGTGACTTTGGTGATGGGCATTCGCTCAAAGAGAGTAAAAGTAGTCCTACACATAAATAGTCCAATGTTTTGACTTGGATTGATATGTAACTTCTTAGTTATAAAAATATGTTTTCCCCAATAAGATGTCATATACCTCTAAAGGTCTAATGTCATAAGAGACATTAACCTCCATATTCTTAAATTTTTACTAAACATTGCATTATCACTAGACTTATATCTTTCCCTTATTGTAGCCACCTTAAAGAATATTCTTGGGATGAATATTAGTGGCAAAACCAAGGTGTTGTGATGTGGATTATGTAATTATGTTATTATGAATGCCACTATCTATGATGACATGAAGAAGTTTAATATTCACCTAGACCTTGGTGTGGAAAATATGTTCATGCTCCTTAGAAATATCTATCATAGTGGTGATGGTACTTAGACAAGAGGCATATAAATCCAGGGTTTCCATCAATGTGGGCCTTGATGTTACATGAGTAAGGATTAATGTGCACAACATTTAGAATCATCACGAGTGGAAGAGTGATGGTAGTGGCACCATTTATCACTTGATTTCTTCTTACCTTTATCTAAAGTACAAGGCATAAGATCATTCAAGTATTGAGAAATTTTTTTGGGGCTACTCACCTTTGAAAGAAGTAATTTGATTTTATGTAGATGAATAAGTGGAATGCTACTTAATATTTTCCTTGGCTTTGGTATTTTTAGTGTTATGATATGATTTCACCACAATGTCAAAAGTCAATAAATCCATATTCACATAGATATAAGGTGAGAGTATGTTGATGTACTTCAACACCTCATGTTGTTTGCTCAAGTTCTCTCATAAGCACACATAATAGTTATGGAATTATTGTGTAAGCCTCCACTGACTGATCCTTACACTGATGTAGTTATTATAATTTGATGTATTCATATTCAAAGTTTTAAAGATGGTAGTATTCCTCCTTTAATACATGACAAAATTATTTCATGATTCAATCAGAACACACTCTTACACACACTTCACACTGAAGGTCTCTCACCAGTGAAAAAATGGAATGGGCATATTCAATACTATGAAAGTGATATTATCAACATTAGTGAAGCAATTAACTAAGAATTATTCTTTAATTTATTAAATCTAGGCATCTAATGTTTTAGCATCAATCTTGCCTTAAAAAAGGGATGTCAAGATTGATTTGTACTTTGAAGGGTGTTTATTATTGAAACCACTATTAAGAATACTATGGAGATGGATGGGAAGTTGTTGGATTGAGATTAATCATTAATTCACAAAAATGACCAAAAGATTTAGTGTGTTTTACCTCCAGTGTGTTAACGATGAGCCTTCAAACTTTTAAGGATACCTCAGGTTACTTTTAGGTGATCTAGCTGACACATAGTTATGCTAAAGTAGGCCCTAATGGAGTAGGATAGTTTACAATTAGATTTTGGTAAGGTAAACATGACTATAATTTAAGGGGTTCATAGTGAAATATGTTGGCTATAATCTAAGATAATCATTGCATGGAAGTCTGTGAGTAAACACGAGACTTGTGCATGGGATTATGATCAATATTTATGTAGAGGAGTGTGTAGGATTATATGAGATGTGTGAGCTATGTGTAAAATAACAAACAAGGAGTGTGTTTGGCTACATAGAGGCTACACATGGATCACCTATGTACAATTCATCTATCAAGGTTTTAATAGCTTGTTATTCAATGAAATGTGCATTATTTACAATCTATAAACACATAAAAAATTCCAAACATAATTTTATACTTTTATAATCTCAAAAGATGATCCCAAATAGTCTTATACAACCATGCTAAAACAAGTTGAGTATTTACTTATAGAAAATATGAAGGATATTATCTTGAAAATAAGCTAACACATAGAATACATTCATAACCTTTTATCTTAACCTAAAAAATCCTTGAAATAATCAAAATGACAAAATTTGTCCACATTTTTCTCAATGATAAATCAACCAGTAAGGAATATATTCAACTGCATAAAATATTTAATTAAAAAACCATTTCTTATTAATAATTTCTAAGTTTATGTGGCATGTTTTCCTTGTGTAGATGGATTTGAGTTCCAGCCTCAAGATCATAAGAGTGGTCTATAGTCAACTTTAAAAATGGGTATTTTATTTACTAAATAAACCTAAATATAGCCTTGATTATTGTTTATTTGTTTTCATGAGTGTGACAACCATGAATGGCCAAAAAAAATACCATTATATGCATTCATTGGGTTGTATAATCTAACCCAAGGCACAAGAGGTTCTAATATTTGTTTATAAACTAAAATAAACAAAAAACCTAGTCCATGAATATTTTGGCAAACCCAAATCATAATAAAACTTAAAATGTAATACATTAATTGCATAGTTATAAGACCAAGATAACCTTCACCTCATGAATATAAAGAATGGAAGTCTGCCATGCCCTTTTTTCTTCCCCTAAAGATAGGTAGGAAACACAACTACAATAAACAAAATACCAATGAACATGGATAGATACTAGAATCCCTTCAATCACACATGAAAATATGAGTCTTGAAACTACCATTAAGACTCAAATAGGTGTAAGTCACTACTTAAGAAGCCCACAATCCTTGATTCATTTGACCTAGCATTCAAAAATTCCTTCACAAGCTCACACCAAATGATAACTATTCTTATGATGTTAAGACATCCATCAATTTACACTTACCTCATAGCCAACATAACTAACATCCCCATAGATATTTTAGTTGGATCCAAGGCCATGCTAGATTCTCTTAAAACTCCTAAGGACATTTATTTCCATGTGGTATTCTCTCACTTGATGATCTGACAAGCTTTAATGTTTACACTTATAGCCCTGAGACTATGGATTGTTAGGATGATGCCACATGGTAACATCTCACTAGCCCAAAGGTTTTTCTCTCTTTATGAACTTATCCAAGACTACAGATCATCAAAATGATTCTAAAAATAAATATCCCACTATCTTTTTAGCCCAGAGGCAATCTCATTAAATGGTCATCTATGGGATCATGAGTCACTAGGATGATGCCATGTTATAACATCCCAATTTCCCATTGGACCAAAGGAAAAAAATTTTGTATGGTCACCTCTAGGATCATGGGTCACCAAGATGATTCCACATGGTAATACCTCACTAACTAACTGACTCAGTGTTGACTATATAATAGACCAAGCTAGCATCACTCTTGAGTTAACAGGGTGATGGCACGTGACTTCTTCTAAACCAATTCACAAAAGTTATGAAATTGAATAACACAAACTTTTAAATAAAAAGGACGTGAAATTTTCCAACTAAAAATCTTATAAGGTATGTCATTGTATAAGGTAACATAATGAATAACTAAAATAAAATGTTGTGCAATAAAATTAAGCAAGCAAATTCTTCTATAAATTAAGGTAAACACTGCATAAGGTAACTGGCCCAATCAAAAAGTCAAATATAAAAAAATGGGCCAAATAAATTATTCAAATAAGTCAAAAGGCCATACAAATAAGATTAGTTAATGGCTAAGGCGATTGAAATGCTTGTGCAAGAAATTTCCAACTTCAAGATCTAATTAGAGGTCCAAATCTAAAAATGGCTTAAGACACAAAGATAATGCTAAAACTAGTAATTTTAGAAAATGACTAAGATACAAGCCAAATTACACAAAGAAAATTCTTAGATGAAGGACAAAAAGTTAAGGTAAATGAAAAGTTCACTTGTTAATAGTCTATTTCCATTAACACATCTAAAACAAGGTCTACCTTCCTCAAAAGGTCTTTACTATGGTAAAGAAGCTTGATTTTACTTTAATTGACACAACTTGACACTAAACTAATATTCTCATTGGTTTAGTTGACTATCAATAGTCACAAGGAAAATATACTCTATCCATTATTGCTTAAGGAACTACTCCCTCTTATGAGCCGATGGATCTATTCTTTAGAAGATTGTAATTCTTGAATTAACACATAGGTCCATTTATTCCATTAAGGTTGAGAGGTTAAAAAATGCATTTATTAAGGTGTAAAACCCTAGTCAAACCTAAGGTTGAATCCTTGTTATAGTTACTACATAATAAATAAGCTTTATTAAAACTCTTCTTCATTTATTAGATAGTCTTGTTATAGGGATGGTTTATAGTAGAAAGTTTACTCAACTCTTAAGACCAAAGGGGATTTTATCAAGGCATCTTTTTTACCCCAAATAACATCACCATTTATATTTAAACAATATGGATATATTTTTATTCCCAATAACAAACTCATATCTATTTATTTGAGTTCCACTCATATTTGCATAAGCTCAATCCATTGAATCACAACACCTTCTGATAAAAAATGGAGACACAATGCTTATAAACAAGCAACTCAAGACAAATATTAAGCAAGGTAATCAATATGTCAATTTAATTAAAAGATCCCAAAAAGTCTAAAGAATATTATATACATATATGATCCTTCACAAGGTCCTGTAAACTAAGTATTCATAGTAGATATAACTCAGTCTAACACTAAAGTTTCAGTAAAAGAAAACATATATTTTAATCCATAGTTAAAATATTATCCAAACTCTTTTTTTTTTGTAAGTATATTATAAGTAGTCTAGATGATAAATCATTAATAATAAATAAGATTTCATCCAATTATTTACATAATAAGAGGAACATCTCTAGGCCTAATTAAATAATGGAGGAGGACTAGTCAGTGTTCAATGATGTTCCTCATCTGCTCCCAAGCATCTCTTGGCCATAAGAAGGAAGGATCACTACCCAAACTTTTGACATCATTAAGCTAATACTATAGACACCCCTAATATTAAGACTTCCAACTTTGAGCATGTTTATATCACTTGGTAAAGGAAAGGGTGGATATCTAATCCAAGGTATTATAACATAAGGGAAAGACCATGCACTGCCAATAGTCTTATTCCTAGTTCTTACCCAAAGAGACTCATAGTCCCAAACACAAATAAAATAAGTATTAAAATTATATTTCAAGTGATGTTAATCATTCACAAATATAAAACTAAAAATCAAGCTTTCACAACATAACAAGGACCACTAAAATATTTGATTACTAATAGGATGTCTCACTCTATTGCTTCGTACCAATGGTCATGGGAGATTTGAATAACCTACCACTATGAGAAACATAGGAGGATTTCAAATACAACCACTATGATTTCCAAGAAAGGGTCAAACAACCTTCCACCATGCCCAACATAAGAGGACTTTGACACACTACTATTAGGACCTTCATGGGAGGATCAAACAACCTTCGAATGTGTCAAACACATGAGGGAATTGATACTCTAACAACATGAAGATTATGATCACAAACCACCATCACTTAGTGCCACAAAAATATATATTTTTTCACACAATAAATCAGAAATCATTTCATTCAACTAAGGAGGAACCACCTCTCCAAGGCCCTCAAATAGGTAAGCACTACATGGTAGACAATGCATAACCATGTACAAGATAATAAAACATTCATAATAAACTAAGTGGTCTTATTTTATTGAAAGTAAAAGATCAAATAATAACATAATCATTTCATTCCAAAGAAACAAATAAAAACATAGGTTAAAAGAAAACCCACCTATCAACTTTAAGATTGTTTGGGCACTATCCTCTAGTTATCTATACTTGACTCTCCTCACCAAATATCTATATTTTCTACTATATTATTCTTAGTCAAGCTTATTTCAAATTTAAAAAAAGTCATAAACTAAGGGAGTTCAACTCCTACATATACTTGTTCTAGAATCAACCAAGCACTTGCTAACCCATGCCTCATTATGGGATGTTATTTTCCATGTTAAATTAAGGTGCATGGTGGATCTTAAAGGCTTATATGGTTGATTCATAGATTCACTTACCACTTTTCCCACTTGACTTAGGTCTAAATCAATAAATGGAAGATTTTTCAGTCAACCACTAGATAATTTGGATGTTGGCTACAAGATATAAAGGCTATGTGATAACAAATTTTACCAACCAAGATTAAAGGTTGGCCACCAAATCAAACACTACTCATCAAAGGTGGGAGACTAGGAAACTAATTAATTAGCATGCATCTAAGAATGTTTTAAGGTTAAAGTTATTTTATGATAACACAATGATTGGCATAGTCTCTTTCCTTCATTAGCCCTTTTCCTATTCTTGCTCACTCAATGCACACATCAATTTATTATAACCTAATATTTGAAGCTACATAATTTAGTCAAAAAAGGTAATTTAAATAAATTAACCATATCCAATAATTCATGGAATATCAACATACACATAGATAATTTCATATGATTCAATACATAAGAAGTTTCCATTGTATAAGCTTCAAAGTAATGATTCAACATGGTTTAAGTCAATATATTTCATAGACATAATCATAATTCATAAATCAACACACACACACACACACACACACATAAAGGAAACATAAGCATCACAATTTCATAAGTAAGAGTTCCAAAACTTGATTGATAATAGGTATTTTTTATATTTCCCAACACATGAAAATATTTCATAAATCCTTGCACATCTTAGCTAATTTGTCATATTTCATAAAAACATACAAGTCATAATTTCATAGTCATATTTTTCAAATATAATCACTATGAAAAATGGGGTGTTTCATCCCCTCCCCTTATGTAGACTTATGCCTAAAAGTCACTAAAAAAGGTTAGGATACCAAACCCTCAAACGTGAAACTTCTTCCTAAGTTGCTATTGACTCTTTATATTTGTCCTACTAGACCTTGACCTAATCTAGGTCTCTACCTCAAATAGCTAGCATTTTACATGATAATACCTTGATGAGATCCAAAATCATATCCATATGATCTCAATGATTATTTCCTGATGCTCAGCTTGGTGTTCATCTACTAATGCATAAATTTTATGACATTTCCCACCATTTGCTCTGATGTTGGAGTCTTCTTCATACTATAAATCAATGGTTATAAATGACATTCATGTGCATAATGATCATGTGATCCACAATTAAATCACACACCCTTCTACTAGTCTCACCCAAAGGGGGTACCTATTAGTCTTGGTTCTAAGGGTGCTACTCACCCTAAGGTCTCACTTGTTTTAGTTATTGAGTTTATGCAATCCTAATCTATTAAAAATTTTGAGGCCTAGCCTCACTTCATCTTTAGTGGTCATTTTCAAACCAATTCTCATTCTGATTATGGCCAAAATGGTTACTCTCCTACTACTATTTTTGGGTATAGAGTTGTATTATGTTTCTCTCTAACCTCTCCTAAGTGTATGTTGTGCACATTATGACCTTGAGTCACACTGAGATTGTAATTTACTATGAAATTTATCTCAGGTATCTTGAGTCTTTTCACAAGACTCCTTAGCCAAATAGGCTTTTTAAACTATTATTACCATGGTTGAGGGAGCTAAAATGTGCACTATGTTAGCTAGCTCTAAATTCAGGCCTCTAATGAACCTATTCACTTAGATAGTTTCATCTATATAACCCTAAACATATCTAATAAAATCTGTAAAATGACACACATATCAAGCCATAGTTCCACTCCCTTGTCAAAGGTCATAAAAATCATCCACTTTGTTTTGCACATAATGGGGGGATATGTAGTGTCTTATTAAACACTCCTTAAATAATTCCCAAGTGAGGTAAGCTAGTGTCAAGTGGAGACTCTACTCTTCTCCTTTCCACCACATATTAGCTACATCCTTGAGAATATGGGAGACCAAATTGGCCTTCTCATTAGAGTCACAATCATACAAAGTGAAACATCCTCTCATGCTATCCAATCATGTTCCTACTATGAATCCTTCTCGAGTACCATCAAGTGTATGAGGATGCAATTTGATGAATTTATTTACTAAGTCTCTATGAATAAGCCTAGAGGGTGGCTAAGTCTCAACTCTCTCATTTATCATTATGGTGATATGATTCACCTCTATCACCCTTATAATGTTGATGGGGATGGATCCTTGAGCTCTCTCTTTCAACTAATATTTGATTATCTTTGGTATTCAGTGGAGATTGGCTCTTACCTTAAGTTGTGCTACAAGTAATCTATCCTATAGAACATCCTTCATCTATTTTATGGATAAGAGGATTTGGGGTCCAATTTAATTCATCTCAACTAAATGGACGTTCATGTTCACTAATGGAATTTTCACCATGATGTGATTGACATCTTCCTCTCATTTTGCATACTAATAGGTAAGACATCAGGTCCAATGCAAAAAATAAGAAGGCTAAAATTAACTTAAAATTCCAAATATCCTAGTGTTTTAACCCAGGATCTGATACCAAAATGTCATGCCCATTTTTTTCTTCCCATAAAGATAGGCAAAATAAACAACTACAACAAATAAAACACCAACAAATATTGATAGATATTATAATCCATTTTATCACACATATGAAAATACAAATGTTAAAACTATCATTAAGACTCAAATAGGTATCATCCATTAATTAAGAATCCCACAAGCCTTGATTCATTTGGCATATCACTTAGAAATTCATTGTGAGATTGTGCCAAATGATAATTATGCTTATGACATTGAGATGACCATCAATTTAAACCTAGGTCATAACTGATGTAGTCAACATCTATGTGGCTTCTTTGATAGGCTCCAAGGATATGTTAGCTTATATTCAATCTCTTAAGGAACTTTCTTGACATGTGGCATCTATTATATCACCTATTGATCTAACAAACTTTCATGTTTGCACTTACAACCCCAAGACTATGGACTGTCAGGATGATGCCACATGTTAACATCTTGATAGTATACTATCCTAAAATCTTTACCCTTTGTAATAATTTATTTGGGACTATAGACCATAAATATGATGCCACATGTAAACATCCTACTATCTCACTTTCCCAAAGGTAATCTCATTATATTGTCATCTCTAGGATCATGGGTCATTAAGATGATACCATGTGGAAACATTATACTTGCCCACTGGCCCAAAGTTAAGCTTACTATATGGCCATCTCTAGGATCTTTAGTCACTGTAATGATGCCACATGATAAAATATTGTTGGATCACTGGCTCAACATCTACCATAAAATAGACTAAGCTAATGTCACTCCCAAGTTAGTGGGGTGATGACACATGGATTATTTTGAAACACTTCACAAAAATTATGAAATTGACCTAGGTAAACTTCAAAATAAAAAATCCAAAGTGGTAACTAAAAAGGGGAAAAAAAAAAAAAAATATATATATATATATATATATATATATATAAGGTTACAAAAAAAAACCTATAAGGCAAGGTGTTATGCAATGGAACTCAGTGAATGACTAAGGCAAAATGTTTTGCAAAAAAATTATTCACGTAAAATCTTTGATTGACTAAGGCAAATGGTATGCAAGGTAACTAGCTCAATCGTCTAATGAAAATATAGAATAAAAAGGGTCAAAATAATTTTTCATCTAAGGTAAAATTCCATGTAAATAATCTCAATGAATGGATAAGGCAAGGGAAATGCCTATGCAAGTTACTATTGATTGCAAGATCCAATTAGAGGTCTGAACCTAAAAATGGCTTAAGGCATAAAGATAATGCAAGAATAATTCATTTTACAAAACAATTAATGTAGAAGCCAAATTTCATGGATAAAACACTTAGATGAAGGTTGACATGTTAAGGTAAATGTAGAGCTCATCTATTAATAATCTATTACCATTAAAGCATCTGAAACAAGGTTTGCCTTCCTTAGAAGGTCTTTACTATGATAAAGAAGCTTGATTTCACTTAAATCAACACAAATTGACACTAAACCAATATTATCATTGATTTAGTTGACTATAAAATAATCACAAGTTAAATATACTCTATCCATCATTACTTACAAAACTACTCACTCTTATGAACTGATGGGCTATTGTTTAAAAGATTATACTTCTCACACTAACACATAGGTCTATTTACCCATTAAGGATAAGAGGTAAAATAATGAATTTAATAATTATACAAACTAGGTAAAACCTAAGGTTAAATCCTTGTTATGGTTATTACATAATAACTAAGCTTTATTAAAACACGTCTTCATTTATTAGATGGTTTCATTATAAGGAAATTTTATAGTAGGAAGTTTACTCAACTACTAAGACAAAAGGGGATTTTCACTAGGCATCCTCTTTACCTCAAATAACATCAAAATATATATTTAAATAGTATAACTATATTTTTATTCCCAATAATTAACTCACAACTATTTATTTGATTTCCACTCACATTTGCACAAGCACAAACCATTGAATCACAACACCTTTTGATCACAAATGGAGACACAATGCTTATAAACAAGCCACTCAAGACAAATATTTAAGCAAGGAAATCAATCTATAAATTTAATTAAAATATCCCAAAAGGGATAAATAATATTTTATACATATATTATCCTTCCTAAGGTCCTTTCAACCAAGTATTCATAGAAGACACAACACAGTTTAACACTAAAGTTTCAGTAAATAGAAAACATATATTTTAATCTATAGTTGGAATATTATCCAAAATATTTATTTTTTAAGTATATTAAAAGTAGGATGGCTCCTAAATAATTAATAATACATTATATTTCATCTAATTATTTACATATAAAAAGTCACATCTTTAGGCCTTATTAAATAATGGAGGACCAATCAATCTTCAATGATGTTCCTCATGCACTCCCAAGAATATGTTGGACATAAGAAGGAAGTATCACCTCCTAAAATTTTGTCATCATTAGGATACTTCTATAGTTACCCTCAAGATTTTTATTTCAAACTTGAAGCATGTTTATAACATTTGGTAAAGGCAAGGGTGGATATCTCAACTAGGCTATTTTAACACAATGGAAAGACCATTCACCACCTATAGTCTTATTCTTGGTTATTATATAAAAATAATTTTAGTCCAAAATATGAATAAAAAAACATTTAAATGATCATTCAATTGAAGTCAAGCATTCAAAAATATAAAATTAGGAATCACCATAATAAGGCCAGCTGAAATATTGGAGTAACAAGAGGATGTCTCACTCTATTGCTTTTTGCCAAAGGTTATGGGAGAGTGGAAAAACCTACCACTATGAGCATCATACAAGGAATTTAACTAATACCACTATGATTTCCAAGTAATGGTTAAACAACCTTCCACCATACCTAACACAAGAGGACTCTAAAATGTTAATATTAAGAACTTCATGAGAGGATCAAACAACCTTCTACTATGCCTACCACAAGAGGAATTTGATACACTACCAAGATGAAGATACTACTAATATACCACCATTACTTAGTGTCAAAATAACATATATGTGTTCACACAATAAATAAAAAATCATTTAATTCAACTATGGAGGAACCAACTCTCCAATGCCTTCAAATGGGAAAGCACTACATGATGGCCAATGCAAACCATGGACAAGACAATAAAACATGTAGAATAAACAAAGTGGTTTTATTATCTTGAAATTAAAGATCAAACAAAACAAAAAATTTCATTGTAAGGAAAAAATTGAAAATATAGGTTAAAATAAAGCCTACCTATCAACTTCAAGACTACTTAGGCACTATCCTCTAGTTGTCTAGACTCAGGTCTCCTCACCAACTACCCCTATTTACTATTATCTTATGTTAAATATATCTTCTTTTAAAATAAAAAAAATTCCTATACTAAGGGATTTTGAATCCTACATATAGTCATTTTATAATCAGTCAAACACTAGCCACTTTCCAACCCATGCTTCATTAATGGACATTAGTTTCCATGTTCAATTTGGGTGCATGGTAGCTCTTGTAGGATTTTGTGTTGCTTCATAGATTCACTTACCTCTTTTCCCACTTGATTCAAGTCTAATGAAATAAGTGGAATATTTATCATTCATCCACTAGCCAATTTAGACATTGGCTACAAGATCTAAAGGCTAGGCAACAACAAGTTTCACCAACCAGGATTAAAGGTTGGCCACCTAGTCAAACACTATGTCATCAAAGGTAGTAGATGAGGTAATTTTTTATTTAGTATAGGTCTAAAAAGGGTTTAAAGATAAATCTATTTTGTTATAAAACCATGAGTGTCATGGTCTCTTTCCTTCATTATCCATTTTCTGATTCTTTCACACTTGATACACACATTAAATTACTCTAACCTAATATTTGAAGCTACATGATTTAATCAAACAAGGAAATTTTAATCAATTAACCATAGCCAATCAATCATGGAATATCAACATACATTTAGATAATTTCATATGATTCATTGCATAAGTAGTTGCCATTTCATAAGATTTAAAGTAATGATTCAACATAAATAAAGTTAATATATCTCATAGACATAATCATACTTGATAAAGCAGCACACACACACACACACACACACACACACACACACACACACACACACACACACACACACACACACACACACACACACACACACACACACACACACACACACACACACACACACACACACACACACATAGATATATATATATATATATATATATATATATATATATATATATATATATATATATATATATATAACATAACATAAGCATCATACTTTCATAAGTAAGGAATCCAAAACATTATTGATATTAGGTCTTTCTCATAGTTTTTAACACATGAAAATCCTTCATAAATCTTTCAAGCCTTAGCTAGATGTGATTTAACAACATAATTCAATAATTATAACATATAAGTCATAATTTCATAGTCATCTTTTTCAAAGATAAGCACTATGCAAAATGGGGACTTACACATTTATTATATTCTTAGGTCAGTAAAACTTCCATCTTCCTCCTTTCTATTTTTTTGTCTTCTATATTTTATTCTTATTTATTTTATTTATTTCTCTTTCCCCATGTTTTGTATGCCATCCTTTTTCTCCTAAATCTATGCAAGTTCCCAAAATAAAACTCTAAATTTATTGAATGCATGATAAATTACTCCTTTAAATTCAGAGTTTAGTTATGAATATTTAGATATGAAGGCTATATAAAGTTTCTTCATGAATTTTTACATAACAAATGTTGAATTAAAACCCTATAAAAAACCATATCTCTATACAAAAATTCAAAATAACCTGAATTTATGTTTAAAAATATGTATGTAATTATTATGTCTAATTCCTCCTAGTCACACAACTAGAACCATCCATTCTTCCTTTTACATAAAGACATTTCCCCTAAGTTTTTGAGTCCTCAAAAATTAAATTACTTTGGTTGATTACTATCCCATGGTTTTTAGGCCACTAATAAGCGACTAAATGAAACCAATGATTGTTTATCACATTCACATATAATAAGATGGATTAAATATCATCCAAACATTATATATTTAAATATGAGTTAATCAAATCAATATTTAATCATAACTCGAAAAACCACTATTTAGCCTACATACCGACTCATAGAGAAACATCTATCAAATTTTACTAGTAAGATTAATAAATGACACTAAAATAAAAATCTATGTTCAAACTAGTTTATAAGTAACATAGAAAGTATATGACCCATAACCAATGAAAAACATGCAATAATGACTATAATAATAGATAATTAAAAATAATCACACAAATCATTCACATAATACTAGAAACACTAACTTCATATAATGCAATCATTTAATTGTGTGTGTGTGTGTGTGTGTGTGTGTGTGTGTGTGTGTGTGTGTGTGTGTGTGTGTGTGTGTGTGTGTGTGTGTGTGTGTGTGTGTGTGTGTGTGTGTTTAAGTTGAGTTATTTTAGTCCCCATTTTCTAAATCTTACTCCTCCTTCCATATGATGTTCTTCCTTTGTTTCACTCAGTGAGTGTGAGATAGTCCTTAAACTATTAGAATAGGGGTTTTATTTTTTTCCCATATTTATTATTATGGGAATTTTTACCTCACTTGGATTTTTCCTACTTTCATGAAGAAGCTAGCTTATGTGTGTAGGTTGATTGGGTGACTAAGAAGTAACTCCCTTGACTAGTTATTTTGGCTATGGGAGTTCCTAATCTATTCTTAGCTCTTTTGACCACCTTTTGTGGAGGAGTTACTTATATATTCTCAGGGTATGTTGAATACCTTTTGTGGAGGAGCTACTTTCTTATTTTTCTATATGCACTCATCTCATTTAAGATCTTTTAAACTTAATGAAAGATTGGGTTTTTATCCACTTACATTTTATCTCTTGAAATATATTCTTTGAGTGATTTCATTTTTCTTCAACAACATTGTGGTGTGCACAAGCTTTGTCTCCTATGATGTCAACCTTTGTATTCATGTTATCTAGAACTGATAACATATCCGATATGGTATCATAGCCACCTATGATAATCATATGTATGTCTTTTTATTATTTTTAAGATATCTTTGAAATCATGATTTTTTATTATTTAAAAAATAAGCTTGGTATATAATCCATTTGTGGGAGTTTTTATCTTTAGTGGAGTCATTTTGTTTACAAATCTGGTTTATTAGCAATCATTACCATGGTTTTCATGATTTCTTTATGACTGCATGTTCTATGTGTGTTGGTACATTTTCTTATAAAATACCTACATTCCTTCATAAAGGCTTAGGTTTAATCTCTTGTGTTTAGTATCAGCTTGTTTATTTGGCCTTAAGTTAGCCTCAGCTAGTTTTATGTGTTTGAGAGACTATTCAACCCTAGTTTTATGTTTCTTCTAGGCAGCCCTCATATATGAAATTTTCACATGTTGAGTCTAATCTCATTGTCGCACAATCATAACCACAACTCCATGCAACCTCTACACCAAAATTGGTTATATTGACCTAATAGCCTCACTAAAAATAAACTTCAACTATATTAGGTGGGTTATAGCTTACCCCCTATAACCCCTTGGCTAGGCCTTCAACCACACTTGATTCATGAAATTTTCATGTGAGTTATTAAATCAACAACACAAAATAATCCTATAGTTTCAAAAGGGTTGTGATTTTATTCCAAAATAAGATAAGTCTATTCAAAGTTTACCCTAAAGTTTAAAAAAATATAGCTTATTAAATCACCTTTTTTTAATAGATTTTTTTAAAATAATGTCAAATAGGATACTTTTATTTGAATGCACAAGTATTTCATACAAGGATTGATCAAGTTTAGCATTGTTAATGGAGATTTTTTTTTATTTTTTTATAAAAATAATATATTATGGGAAATATTTGAAGAGGAATTATAATTCATATTTTCACTTTATCAAATGATGTACTTGTCTTGGATGTATTTTTCGCTGAGCATGATGTCCTCACCTAGTCTTATAAATCATGTCTTTTTAACATTTAAACTAGTTGTTATAGATGTATTCTCAGTTGTAACCAATGTCTTTTTAGCATGCATTATTTTCAAATTTGAAGGGGTTTCATAATTTCATAGTTTAGGGGGTTGTACTTTATTTTTAGTTACTCTTTATTTCTACTTGCACTTTCATTCCTACAACAACAATGGATTTCACTACTACTAAAACTCAACTCAACACTAAAATGGATTCAATTTTAATTAACCCACTAACTCCTTTTAACTATCATGAATGTAAAATAAGGATGGTAATCATTCTAAGTAGTAAGGGTTTGTATAGGATAACCATGGGTGATGAAACTAAACCTAACATAGATGTAGAGAAATTTAAGTGGTATAACCATAGTGATGAAGGCTATGGGCTATTATTTATTTCTATAGCACCTGATCTCCTATTTCAATTAGATCTTACCAAATCACATCATGATGTATGGATCATTCTGGGTAGACCAATTGGGGAAAAATATGTGATAAGATTTCATGATCTTGAGAATAAACTCTTTAGCCTAAATCCTTGAAACTTTAAAACCTTTTGGGATTTATTCACTAAGTTTAAGTCCTTGAGATTGTAGCTAAAATAATGTGGGATAAATAAATAAGATGACCAACTTATTATTTATATAATCTTTTAACTAGGTCACAACTATTTAGTCTTTGTCTCTAGTTTTCATGCCACTAAAAGTGTTTTGGGTGTTGCATGGAAAATGTCCTCTTTGTAGGATTTCATTGCCAAATCAACCATAGATCAAGATAATTTGATTCAGATGCACACATTAAATCCCATAAAACCTCAAGCTCTAATTAATAGGAATGGGAAAGAAAATAATTCAAGGAAAGAGAAGAAAAAATAATAACAAGGATCAAGATAAGAAGATAGAATCAACCTCTACCAAAACCCTTCACTGAAGTCTCCTCTTCTAATGACAAACCTAATAAAAAAAAGGTTAAGTGTGCCTACTATTATAAAAATGGGCATGATGAAAACAAGTGCATAAAAAATCTAATCGATCACCTAAATCATCTCCTAGAGAACAATGACATAGGTCTTTCTTAGTCCATCAAGTAGAATTCATCTACCAAAGATTCTAGTAAGGCATAGGGCAAGGGGAAAGAGAAAGAAAATGGAAAGGATCTTGTAAAAGTTTGAGATTCAACATCTTCATGGGTTTTTGACTTGAGTGCTTCTTGTCACATAGGCTCTTCACTAGTTGATTTTTCTTCCTTAGAGACTTCTAGTATATCTTCCATCAATTTGGGGAATGACTCTTCTATATCAGTTGAAAGGAGAAGGTCTATTGAAATGGAAGGAGGAACATTTAATAATATTCTAAGTGTCCATTGTATTTCGACCAATCTTATATCAATGTATCAAATCACTCATATTAATAAAGGCATGAGGGTTGATTTTTTACAAGATTTAGTTATCATCAGGGAGTTTCATAATTATTCTACAGTGATAGTGGGTAGGGAAGATCACCAAGTTAGGTTATACACCTTCTCACAATTTTCACTTGATTCTTCTTCAACTATATTTATGACTCATTCAAATGGAGTTAAATTTTTTTGGCATGAGTAGTTTGGCCACTTTAACTACCAATTGAATAAATTTGCAAAAATTACATTATCATAGACTTGATAATTATGCTTATGACATTGAGACAACCATCAATTTAAACCTAGGTCATAGCTGATGTAGTTGACATCCATGTGGATTCTTTGATAAGATCAGGGGATATGTTATCTTATATTTGATCTCTTAAGGACCTTTCTTAACATGTGGCATCCATTATATTACCTACTGATCTAATAAACTTTCATGTTTGCACCTACAACCCCAAGACTATGGACTATTAGGATGATGCCACGTGATACCACCATAATAGCCTATTATCCTTGATGTTTTACCCTATGTAATAATTTATTTGGGACTATATACCATCAAGATGATGCCACATGGAAACATCATACTATCTCACTTTCCCAAAGGTAATCTCCTTGTATTGTCATCTCTAAGATTGTGAGTCACTAAGATGATACCATGTGGAAACATTATGCTTAACCACTAGCCCAAATTTAAGCTTACTATAAGGTCATCTTCAAGATATTGGGTCACTATGATGATACCACATGGAAAAATATTGTTGGATCACTGGCTCAACATCCACCATAAAATATACTAATCTTATGTCACTCCTAGGTTAGTGGGGTGATGCCACATGGATTTTTTTTAACCACTTGAAAAAAATTATGAAATTGACTAAGGTAAACTTCAAAATAAAAAATCCAAAGTGGTATTTAAAAAAGGAAAAAAAATGAAATATAAGGTTATAAAAAAAGCATATAAGGTAAGGTGATATGCAATGGAACCTGGTGAATGACTAAGGCAAAATGTTGTGTAAAAAAATTATTCACGTAAACTCTTTGAGTGACTAAGGAAAATGGTATGCAAGGTAACTAACTCAATCAGCTAAGGAAAATATAGAAGAAAAAGGGTGAAAATAATTATTAATCTAAGGAAAAAGGCCATGCAGATAATTTCAATGAATGGCTAAGGCAAGATAAATGCCTCTGCAAACTACTATTGATTGTAAGATCTAATTAGAGGTCTGAACCTAAAAATGGCTTAAGACATAAAGATAATACAAGAATAATTCATTTTAGAAAACAAATAATATATAATCTAAAGTTCATGGATAAAAAACTTGGATGAAGGTTGACATGTTAAGGTAAAGGTAGAGCTCATCTGTTAATAGTCTATTTCCATTAAAACATCTAAAACAAGGTATGCCTTCCTCAGAAGGTCTTTACTATGATAAAGAAGCTTGATTTCACTTAAATCAAAACAAATTGACACTAAACAAATATTCTCATTGGTTTAGTTGACTATAGAATAATCACAAGGTAAATATACTCTAGACATCATTACTTAAGGAATTACTCACTCTTATGAACCGATGGGTCTATTCTTTAGAAGATTATACTTCTCACACTAACACATAGGTTTATTTACCCATTCAGGATAAGAGGTAAAATAATGAATTTATTAAGTGTAGAACCCATGTAAAACCTAAGGTTAAAGCCTTGTTATATTTATTAAGAAATAACTAAGCTTTATTAAAACACTACATTTATTAGATGGTTTCATTATAAGTTTATAGTAGGAAGTTTACTCAACTACTAAGACCAAAGGGGATTTTTGCAAGGCATCCTTTTTACCTAAAATAGCATCACCATTTATATTTAAATTGTATAGATATATTTTTATTCCAAATAACAAATTCACAACTACTTATTTGAGTTCCACTCATATTTTCACAAGCTCAAACTATGGAAGCACAACACCTTCTGATTACAAATGGAGACACAATGCTTATAAACAAGCCACTCAAGACAAAGTTTTAAGAAAGGAAATAAATCTATCAATTTAATTAAAATATCCCAAAATGGATAAATAACATTTTATACATATAGGATCCTTCCTAAGTTCCTTTAAATCAAGTATTCATAGAAGATACAACATAGTTAAACTCTAAAGGTTCAGTAAATAGAAAACATCTATTTTAATCTATAGTTGGAATATTATCAAAAATATTTATTTTGTAAGCATATTACAAGTAGGATATCTCCTAAATAATTAATAATACATTATATTTCATCTGATTATTTACATATAAAGAATCAAATCTTTAAATTGGATTAAATAATGGAGGACCAGTCAATCTTCAACGGTGTTCCTCATCCACTCCCAAGTATCTGCTGGACATAAAAAGGAAATCTCACCTCCTAAATTTTTTTCATCATTAAGATACTTATCCATTCACCCTAAATCTTGAGACTCCAAAATTGAAGCATGTTTATATCACTTGGTAAAGGCAAGGGTGGATATCTCAACTAGGCTATCTTAATGCAATGGAAAGACCATGCACCGCTTTCAGTCTTATTATTAGTTCTTACCCAAAAAGACTCCTAGTCCCAAATATAGATCAAACATACATTTAAATTTTCATTAAATTAAAGTTAATAATTCAAAAATATAAAACTAGGAATCAATATTTCAAATCATAATAAGGCCCGCTAAAATATTGGAGTAGAAAGAGGATGTTTCACTCTATTTCTTTTTGCTAATGGTTATGGCAGAGTTAAAAAAATTAAAACTATGAGTAGCATAGGATTAATTTAACTAATACCACTTTTATGTCCAATTAAGGGTTAAACAACCTTCCACCATGCCCAACATAAGATAACTCTAACACGTTACTATTAGGACCTTCATGGGAGGATCAAACATCCTTCCACTATGCTTAGTGCAAGAGGAATTTGATATACTACCAACATGAAGATAATGCTAATAGACCACCATTACTCAGTGTCAAATAACATATATTTTTTCAAAAAATAAATAAAAAATCATTTCATATAACTAAGGAGGAACCAACTCTCCAATGCCTTCAAATGGGCAAGCATTACATGATGGCCAATGCAAACCATGGACAAGACAATAAAACATGAATAATAAATAAAGTAGTTTATTCTCTTGAAATAAAAATATCAAACAAAAAAATTATTTCATTCCAAGGAAATAACTAAAATATAGGTTAAAATAAATCCCACCTATCAACTTCAAGACTGCTTGGGCACTATCCTGTAGTTGTCTAGATTTAGCTCTCCTCACTGGCTATCCCTATTTATAATTATCTTATACTGAGTATAACTTATTTCAAATTGGAAAAATTCCTAAACTAAGGGACTTTTACTTTAACATATAGTCCTTTTAGAATCAATCAAACACCATCCACTTGCCAACTCATGCCTCATTAAGGGAAAATATTTTCCATGTTCAATTAAGGTGTATGGTAGCTCTTGTAGGATTTTGTGTTGCTTCATAGATTCACTTACTTCCTTTCCCACTTGATTCAAGTATAAGGAAATAAATGGAATATATATCAGTTGGCCACTATCCAATTTAGACATTGGCTAAAAGATCTAAAGGCTAGGCAACAACAAGTTTCACCAACTAGGATTAAAGGTTGGCCACCTAGTCAAACACTATGTCATCAAAGGTAGTAAATGAGGTAACTATTTATTTAGTACAAGTATAAAAATGGTTTAAAGATAAATCTATTTTGTGAGAAAACCATAATTGGCATATTCTTTTTCCTTCATTGTCCATTTTCTTATTCTTTCACACTTGATGCACATATTAAATTACTCTAACCTAATATTCAAAGCTACATGATTTAATTAAATAAGGTAATTTCAATCAATTAACCATATCCAATCATTCATGGAATATAAACATACACATAGATAATTTAATATGATTCATTGCATAAGTAGTTGCCATTTCATAAGATTTAAAGCAATGATTCAACATAATTTTAGTCAATATATCTCATAGACATCATCATAGTGTATAAAGCAACATATATATAAATAAAACATAAGCATCACATGTTTATTAGTAAGGCATATAAAACATTATTGATAATAGGTCTTTCTCATGGTTCCTAACACATGAAAATCCTTCATAAATCCTTTCATGCCTTAGCTATATGTGACTTAACAAGATAATTTAATAATTAAAACATATAAGTCATAATTTTATAGTCATCTTTGTCAAAGATAAGCTCTATGCAAAATGGGGACTTACACATTCATTATATTCCTAGGTCAGTAAAACTTCCATCTTCCTCCTTTCTATTTTTTCTTCTTATTTATTGTATTCATTTCTCTTTCCCCATGTTTTACATTCCATCCTTTTTCTCCTAAATATATGCCAATTCCCAAAACAAAACTCTAAATTTATTGAATGCATGATAAATTACTATTGTAAATTCATAGTTTAGCAACAAATATTTGGATATGAGGGCTACATGAAGTTTATTCATTAATTTTTTCCCTAAAAAATGTCAAATCAAATCCATATAAAAGCCATATCTCTATACAAAACTTTAAAATAACCCTATTTTATGTTTAAAAATATGTATGTAATAACTATGTCTAATTCCTCCTAGTCACACAACTAGAACCATCCATTCTTACTTTTACATTAAAAATTTTCCCTAAGTTTCTAAGTCCTCAAAAATTAAATTACTTTGGTTGACTATTGTCCCATGGTCTTTAAGCCACCAATAAGGGGTTAAATGAAACCAATAATTCTTTGGCACATTCTCATATAATAAGATGTATTAAATATCATCCAAACATTATAGATTTAAATATGATTAATCAACTCAATATTTAATCATAACTCAACAAAATACTATTTAGCCTACATACCGACTCATAAAGAAACATCAATCAAAATTTCCGAGTAAGATTAATAAGTGACACTAAAATAAGAATCTATGTTCAAACTATTTTATAAGTAACATAGAGAGTATATGACCTATAACCAATGAAAAACATGAAATAATGACCATAATAATAGATATTTAAAAATAATCACACAAATCATTCACATAATACCAAAAACACTAACTTCATAAAACAAAATCATTTAATTTTGTGTGTGTGTGTGTGTTTAGGTTGAGTTATTTTTGTCCCCATTTGCTAAATCTTACTCCTTCCATATGATTTTTTTCCTTTGTTTGACTCAATGAGTGTGAGATAGTCCTTAAACTATTAGAATAGGGGTTTTATTTTTTCCCATATTTATTTATTATGAGAATTTTTACCTCACTTGGAGTTTTCCTAATTTCATGAAGAAGCTAGCTTATGTGTGTAGGTTGATTGGGTGACTAAGAAGTAACTCCCTTGACTATTTATTTTGGATATGGGAGTTACTAATCTATTATTGGCCCTATTGACTGCCTTTTATGGAGTTACTTTTATATTCCAGGGGTTTGTTGACTACCTTTTGTGGAGGAGTTACTTTATTAATTTCTATATGTACTCATCTCCTTTGAGAGCTTTTAAACTTAATGAAAGATTGGGTTTTAATCCACCTGCTTTTTATCTCTTTAATATTATCTTTGAGTGATTTCATTTTTCTTCAACAACATTATGGTGTGCACAAGCTTTGTCTCCTATGATCTCAACCTTTGCATTCATGTTATCTAGAATTGATAACATCTCCTATATGGTATCATAGCACCTTGTGATAATCATATGTATGGTTTTCTATTGTTATTAAACTATATTTTTAAATCATGATTTTTTATTATTTAAAAAATAATCTTGGCATAAAATCCATTTGTGGGAGTTTTTATCTTTGGTGGAGTCATTTTATTTACAAATCTAGTTTATTAGAAGTCATTACCATGGTTTTTATGGTTTCTTTATGACTGCGTATTCTGTGTGTCTTGGTACATTTTATTATAAAAGACCTACATTCCTTCATAAATCCTTTAGTTTAATCTCTTATGTTTAGTATCAACTTTTTATTTGAACTTAGGTCAGCCTCAGTTAGTTTTATGTGTTTGGGAGACTATTCAACCCTAGTTCCATTTTTTTTCTAGGTAGCCCTCATATATGAAATTTTCACATGCACAATCATAACCACCACTCCATGCAACCTCTACACCAAATTTGGTTAGATCAGCCTAATGGCCTCACTAAAAACAACATTCAACTATAGTAGGTGGGATATATACTAACCCGTATAACCCCCTGGATAGGCTTTTAACCATGCCTGATTCATGCAATTTTCACATAAACTATTCAAGAAACAACAAAAAAAACTCCTATAGTTTAAAAAGGGTTGTGAGTTTCTTCCAAACTAAGCCAAGTCTATTCAAAGTTTTCCCTAAAGTTAAAAAAAATATAGCATATTAAATAATCTTTTTTTAATAGATTTTTTTAAAACAAGATCGAATAAGATACATTTATTTGAATGCACAAGTAATGCATATAAGGATTGGTCAAGTTTAGTATTATTAATAAAGATTTTTTTTATTTTTTTATAAAAGAAATATATTGTGGGAAATATTTAAAGAGAAATTATTGTTCATATTTTCACTTTATCACACTCTGTACTTGTCTTGGATGAATTTTTGGCTGAGCATGATGTCCTCACCTAGTCTTATAAATCACATCTTTTCAACATTTGCATTGCTTGTTATAGATGCATTCTAAGTTGTACCTGATATATTTTTAGCATGCATTATTTTCAAATCTCAAGGGGGTTCACCATTTCATATTTTAGGGGGTTGTACTTTATTTTTAGTTACTCTTTATTTCTACTTGCACTTTCATTCCTCCAACAACAGTGGCTTTCACTACCACTAAAACTCAAATCAACACTAAAATATATTCAATTTTAATCAACCCAATAACTCCATTTAACTATCATGAATGTAAAATGAATATGGTAATCATTATAAGTAGTAAGGTTTTGTATAAGATAACCATGGGTGATGAAACTAAACCTAGCCTAGATGAAAAGAAATTTAAGTGGTATAACCATAGTGATGAAGTCTATGGGCTATTCTGTATTTCTATAGCACCTGATCTCCTATTTCAATTAGATCCTACCAAACCACCTCATGATGTATGGACCATTCTGGGTAAACTAATTGGGTAAATATATGTGATAAGATTTCATGATCTTGAGAATGAACTAATTAGCCTAAGTCCTTGAAACTTTGATACCGTTTAGGATTTTTTCACTAGGTTTAAGTCCTTGATATTGTAGTTAAAATAATGTGGGATAAATAAATAATATGACCAACTTATTATTTCTATACTCTTTAAAATAGGTCACGTCTATTTAGTCTTTGTCTTTAGTTTCCATGCCACTAAAAGTGCTTTGGGTGTTGTATGAAAAATTTCCTCTTTATAGGATTTCATTGCCAAAGTAACCATAGATCAAGAAAATTTGATTCATATGGTCACATTAAATCCAAAAAAACCTCAAGCCCTAATTAATAGGAATGAAAAAGTAAATAATTCAAACAAAGAGAAGAAGAAGAAGAATAAGGATCAAGATAAGAAGATAGAATCAACCTCTACCAAAACCAACACTTAAGCCTCCTCTTCTAGTGACAAACCTGATAAAAATAAGGTTAAGTGTACCTACTATTATAAAATGGGCATGATGAAAACAAGTACATGAAAAAGCTAATATATCACCTAAATCATCTCCTAGAGAACAATATCATAGGTGCTTCTCAGTCCATCAAGAATAATTCATCTACCCAAGATTATACTAAGGAAAAGGGTAAGGGGAAAGAGAAATAAAATGTCAAGGTTCTTTTAAGATTTAGATATTTAACATCTTCATGGGTTTTTGACTTGAGTTCTTCTTGCCACATAGGCTCTTCACTAGTTGATTTTTCTTCATTAGAGCCTTGTAGCATATCTTCTGTTAGTTTGGGGATGACTCTTCTATACCAGTTGAAAGGAGAAGGTATGTTGAAATGTAAGAATAAACATTTAATAATATTCTAAGTGTCTCTTGTCTTTCAACCAATCTTCTATCAATGCACCAAATCACTCATATCAATAAAGGCATGAGGTTTGAGTTTTTACCAAATTTAGTTATCATTAGGGAGTTGCATAGTGATTGTATAGTGGTAGTGGGTAGGGAGGATCACCAAGCTAGGTTATACATCTTCTCACATTTTTCACTTGATTATTCTTCAACTATATTTATGACTCATTCAAATTAATTTAAAAAAGTGTGGCATAAGTAGTTTGGCCACTTTAACTACCACTTGAATAAATTTGTAAAAATGACATGGTCATAAGCTTTCCTCAAGTACAATTATCTAAGGAAATTTATGAGGGTTTCTCTCTTGTAAATCATCATAAATCAAAATTTGATAAAGGAAAATATTGGAGGGATTCACAAGTATTGGATTTAGTACATAGTGGTGTATATGGGCCTTTTCCAAATATATCTTTTACAAGGGCTAAGTACATTATCAATTTAATTGATGATTTATCAAGATATACATGGGTTTACTTACTTAATAAAAATTCTAAAGTATTTGAATATTTTCAAGACTTCATGGCACTTGTTGAGAAACAATCTAAGAAATACATCAAGGTTATTCAAACTAACAATGGATGTAAATATGTCAATAATAGATTTGATTAATTTTTCACTATAGAGGGGATTAATTTGTAGTAGACAATTTTTTACAATCATTCATATAATGGAGTTAAAGAATGTAAGAAAAAAAGACTTGAAAGATATGGATATTTTTATGATTCACTCTAAGTTATTGGCACCTTAGTATTGGGCCAAATCTATTAATTATGCTTGATATATTCAAAATAGGGTTCCTCACAAATATTTGAAAGGCATAACACCCTTTGAAGTTTCACATGGATGGAAACCTAAATTTTATCACTTTAGGGTTTTTATATCTCTATCTATGGAATGTATACCAAAGAAGATATGTAAATCTATGGAACCTCAGTCCAAGAATTACATCTTTGTAGGTTATCTAGATGGTGTCTAGGGGGACCACCTTATACATCCAACCACACATGATTTTTTTATAGAGATAAGTGTTCATTTTCAAGAGATTCCCAAAGACTCAACACTTAACACTTATTCTCTTTTATTGGATTCACTTAGACTTGATGGTTCTTTTTCTAAATAAGATCATCTAGAATGAGTTTTTGAGCCAAGATATTCTTCTTCTTATAGTTCAGGTAGTGAGGGAACTGATGGGGTGTCTTATACATCCACCTCTAGTAAAGTTTTAGAGGATGAGGATTTGGCACCTGACTCACCCACTCTATGCCCCTTTAGGCCAAACAAACATTTTGGAGTATAGGAATCTGGGTTGGCGATCCAATAGATGACAGATGTACTCAAAAAAATTATCATAGTGGTCTATATGCCTTATTTACTTTAGTTTCAAATCCATAGACATTTTAAGAAGACTAACTCATACCTAAGTGGGATAGTGTTATGCAAGAATAATTCTTCTTTAATAAAAAACACACTTGGGATTTGAATTCACTTCATAATAGATGGAAGATGGTTTGATGTAGTTGGATATATCAGACCAGGTTTGTAGTAGATGGGTTAGTAGATAAGTAAAAGTTGAGATTGGTAGCCAAAGGTTTTTCATAGGTATCTGACATTGACTACTCAAATACCTTTGCACTTATTTCAAATATAACTTTGATCTGACTCACACTAGATATATCCATAACACATGGTTGGTATGTACACAATATGGGTGTGAAGAGTGCCTTTCTTCATGGAGACCTTGATGAGGATATCTACATGGAGGAGCCACCTATATTTATTCAAAATTAATCCTTGGTTTAAAGACATAGCAAATCCATATATGGACTCAAATAGGCCCCTCAGTCTTGGTACACTAAGATGTATTCCTTCCTCCTTACTTCAAGTTTCATGAGGTGTCATTCAGACCCTAATGTATACTTAATATGATAGGATGATTATTTAATGATACTAGTCCTTTATGTTTATGATATTTTGATCACCAAGAGTTTCTCATCATCTATTACAATGGTGAAGATAGTTTTATAGGATATAGTTAGCATGATAAACTTGGATCTTATACATTACTTTCTTAGCATCAAGATTTCATAGTCTGATTTAGGGATTTCACTTGCACAGCCCAAATATGCTCTTGATATTTTGTAATGGTTTCACATGGTTGAGTTTAATCCATCTCTATCTCTCTTTGTATCAAGGGTTAGGCTTAAGGCTAACTATTCTACACCTTTGGTTTATGCCACTCAAAATCAATATCTTGTTAGTAACCTTATTTATCTAATACATACCATGCTTGATATTTCATATATAATAGGACTTGTTTCTAGATTCATGTAGAAACCCCATGAGCTACACTAGAAATTAGCTAAGAAGATCTTTCTAAAAATTTGGGATTTATTAAATATTTGGCATAGAGGTTGACTTAGTTAGTTTTAAAAATTTATATTGGGTAGGTGATATTTAAAATTATAAGTCCACTTCTTGTTACAATTTTTCTTTAGGTTTTGGTCCTATTAGTTGGTTTAACAAGAAGTAAAATGCTAGTAATATGTCATCCATAGAGGTATAGTATAGGGGAGATTTTAATGAATCTACTGAGGCTATTTGGCTTTAGGGTATTCTATCTAAGATTATAATTCTATTCAGGAATCCCACCATAATCTATTGTGATAACTAGAGTATTTTACAAATATATAGGAATCCAATTCAACACCAATAAACCAAACACATTGAGATTACATGAACTTTATCTGAGATATTATTCATGGCTAAGTCATCAACTTGATATTTTTCTAGTCTTCAAATTAGGTTGTACATAGATTTACCAAAACCTTCACTGAGAGAAAGTTCATTCATCTATGAACTCTTCCTGGGGTACAGTCTACATGAACATCAACATCACATTCAAGGGGGGGGGGGGGCTTGTATCTTTTTATCTTATTATATGTGACATGTCTCTCTTTTAGGGGGCAAGTTTTTTCCAATTATTTTCTCATTTTATTTTATTTATGAAAGATTACTTTGTACATGGGCACCTCATCAGGCCTAGTTGCTAAGAACCATTTATTTTTACACTGCCTACCTAAGTTGTGATTATGGAATGGGTGTTAGAGTAAGGGTTTTATTTTTCCCATATTTATTTATTATGGTATTTTTACCTCACTTAGAGTTTTCATACTTTCATAAAGAATCTAGCTTATGTATATAGGTTGACTGGGTGGCTAGGAAGTAACTCTCTTGATTGGATATTATGGGTATGCAAGTTACTCATCAATTCTTGGCCCTATTGACCAAATTTTGTGGAGGAGTTAATTTTCTATTATAAGTGTATATTCAACACCTTTTTTTTAGGATTTACTTTCTTTCTTATATATACTTATCTCATTTGAGATATTTTCAACTTAATGAAAGATTGGGTCTTACTCCACTTGTTTTTATCTCTTTTAATATTGTCTTTGAGTGATTTTATTTTGATTCAACATCATTTTGGTTTGCACAATATTTTTCTCATGTGATCTTGACCTTTACATTCATGTTATCTAGTACTAGTAACATCTTCGATAGAAACCAACTCAATTAAACAAAATAATAGTTCATCTATTTTATCATTGTAATCATGAAATAAAGTAATTATTAATAACTAATAATAATACCACTTTACCATTTGCATCATAATATGTAAGATAAATATCATTACCATATAATCATAAATTCTAAAATCTAAGATCTAACTAAAATGTGCAATAGTTAAAGACTCAATAATAAATGTATCTGATTTCACAATGTAGTATTAATGGTCACATCAACAAATAAAAACAATAATTATCTATTAAGGGTGTACTAGAATGTAACACTTAATAAATGAAACTTTTCCTTTTTATTAATATTCTAATTTTAAATTCATATTCATATTGTAGGTGAATGCCTCAAAATTAATTATATTATCTTTGTAATATGGTATAAGGCTATTGATAAAAATTTATTGTATGCTAGTGTCACATGGTTAATAAAAAAAGAAGTGCATTTGACATAAAAATTAAAAGACATAATCTAATATGTTTTATGATTGATATTTATTTATATTTTTAATGATTTTTAATGTAGATCCAAGTTTATTTTTACTTATATATTTGTTGAGAAAAATGTCTTACTAGAAACACACTATATACAAAGATCCACTTGGTAAATTTTTTACCAATATAATCCTTCACACACTAATGGTATAAAAAATAATTTAATTGTGACCAATGAATGATATTAAAATTAGGGTATATATATGTAAAACTAATGAATGTGGGATTGAGGATCTCCATGACCATCAAATAAGTTGAATCCTAGAATAACCAATTTATGAAGAAAATGAATGTCTAAGATGTCTTTTTGTGTAGGATTGGATACACCCATTTATCTCTAGTATTTGTTTCATATGCATTTTGATAAAGTGATAGATTATTTACTTTCCTTGTAAGTCTCCTAAATTTTAAATCATTTTAAGTTATTCATATGTACCAATGGATTGTGTTCTAATTATTTCATTTAAAGGTTGAGACTTACCATTGACAAAGGGTGTAAATGCATTCCCTTGCATAGGTGTAGGATTCAAACGTTTGAAAGAAAGCACAAACATGTCAATGCTACAAGTACATTATGTAGGTGTATTATTATGAAATGTGATTGTATTTAACATTTATTTACTTTTTCCTATAAAATAATCCAAAAAACTAGGGTTTGTAAGCATGTTTTCTCTAAAAGCTGGGAAAGCACAATCATGATTTTTTTTTTGACAATGTGACATTTTTTAATTTAACATATATGAAAGATATAACACCCTATATCTATTTCCAAAAAATTATCCATAATTAATGTTATTTGTTACATAAAAAATGTAACAGGTATAAATCAAAAAATAAGGTTTGAAATTATTGAATTTTTTAATTTAGTAGTGGTTAAAAAAATTTATTGGGCCCCAAAACCAAAAACAAAAGAAAAGAAACATATAAAAGCAAGAGAAAAGAGGGAAAAACAAGAGACATAATAGATGAAAGGCATCTATCAACTAGAAACTTTGGAAAAAAATTATCAAAAAGGAAGAGAAACTTCTACACAACCCAAAAATAATATATTAGACCTGATATCCAACCACTAGACCTATAAAATTACTGCTTATCTCCATGAACACTTTTCTAGCCCTTCAAATTGATTCTAGTTCAAACAATCATGGATCTATTCTTATTTCTTGGACCATCCTCATCATCCATAGTTTTACTTATCTTTGTTTTCACCTAAGTGTATTCAATTTTCCCAATCAAAATAGGGCAATCCAAATCCTCCTCTTTATCATTTCATTCAGTCAAGATCTCATCAACACTAGCCTTCAGGGTGGAAACAATCTTGTTATCCTCTTGATTGAAATTGGAAATCTCCATCCTAATCTTCAATTCATTTAATAGTTTGTGATTCTCCTTGATATCAAATATAATTTACTTCATCATGGCATCCTAAAGGCTCAAATTATCCTCAATTTTTAAAATCTAACCCTAGGGTTCTCATTAGATTAAATAAATAAATCCTCAACCTTATTTTTTGAAGGCCCTGTTAAGTCACTAATTTTTTATAAGACCACCTTTTTCCACCCTTAATGATAGATTCACTCTTGGAAATTTTTTACCTTATTAAAAAACTATGCCAAAGTCTTACCATACTCCTAGAGGTATTATTTAAAACCCTTCCCTTTACTATACATATCCTACTTGTAATTAAATTACTTAAAAAATTAGCAATAATAAAATAATATATCAAAAGTTAGGAACAAAATAAGTAGATCCATAACAATTAATAGAAAAGAATTAGAATATTTGAATAATATAATTTAGCCACTTCAATGGGGGCCTCCAAAATAATGAAACAAGAACAAAATTCAAAATATGATGATAAAATACTAACCACTACCTCTTATATATACTCTACCTAACCATGGTTATTTCATAGGCTGACCATACTAAGAAAATCAAAAAATGTAATAAGATAATATGAAGGTATGTAAGCCACAAGTTGACCACACATATACCTAGATGTACGATAGGTTAAGAGAATAACATGCCCCTTCCCTTCAAAACAATGATGCCCTTAGTGTTAAATCAAACTAGGATGTTTCTTTTAGAATGATTATTTCTCCCAAGTTACATCTTTAGAATGTAGGTTCTTCCATTTTATCAAATACTCCTTAATCAATCTAGTTTGTAGTTACTTAATTCATGTGTGAAGTATTTATTCAAGATCTAGAATGACTTATCCTTCTTCATCCAATTTAGGTAAATTAGTATAATTTGAAACTCTATGTCCAATTACCTTCTTCATGAAAGATACATGAAATATTAGATGTATGTGAGTGGATGGATGTAATTCTAGCTTTTAGGCCACACTACCATTTTTATACAAGAGTTGATAAGGGCCATAATACTTAAGGGATACATTTTTATCCTTTTCATACTGATTTGGAGACATCTACTTAAATATATGCAAATGCATAAATACCCAGTCACCTATGTCAAAATGCCACTCACTCTGGTGTTGATTTATTTTTTAATTCATTCTATTTTATGCCATTGCTAAATTCTCTCATAGACTAATGAGTACCTACTGTTAATGGTGAATGTGTTTCTCAAATTTTCAAACCTTGGAATGAAACATCAAGGTTAAAGTGATGGATGGGGGTGATACCCATATAATACCAAAAAAAGAGATATTTTCGAATAAGTGTGAAAATAAGTGTTATACCACTATTCGGCAAGTGGAAGCCAATGAACCCATTTGTCCTATTTTTTAGAAACAAAAAAAAAAATAAACCCTTCTATACATTTGTCAAAAACATCTATTTTTACATCATATTGAGGATGATAAGATGATCTATGAGCTAATTGGGTGCCAAACATGCAAATAATTTAGTATAAAAATTACTATTAAATATGCGATCTTAGTCACTTACAATGATCTTTGGAGTACCATGTAATTTTTGAACCATATTGACAAAAGTAGAAGTTATTATAATGGAAAACAATTCTTTTGAAAAGGAAAAAAATGAGCATACTTGGTGAGTCGATCCACAACTACCATGATAATATTTTTAACCTCAGATTGTGGTAACCCAATAATGAAACCCATAGAACCTCCTCCTAATGTTGGATAGGGATGGATAAAGTCTATAAAAGACCTAGGGTCTTAATAGTTTCAAATTTTTTATATTGACATATCATGCATTCAACCACATATTTTTGAACATCCCCTTGAGTCCTTTGTAAAAAATTATTGCTTGATTTTATGATATGTTTTCAAAAATCTTGAGTGACCTCTCATTGGAGATGTATGAAGTGCCTGAACGATTTTATGTTTGAGAAGAGAATGCTTACAAAGGTATAGTCTATTTTCATAACATAATGAATTCCCATCCTATATAATTTTTTTTATCTCCCCCAGAACCTTGTTGAATATTTTAAATCAAATCATGGGTAGCACTATCATTCTCCCATTCTAATCTTACTTCATCTAGCCAATCTTCCTGTCAATAGTCCTTGCACATAACAATGCCTCAATTGATTCATACCTCTAAGACAGTACATATTCCACCAAATTATATTTTCATTTATTATAAACTATTTCAAAATCATAGCCTAACATTTTAGTCACCCATTTCTATTGTTCTTTAAATGATAATAGTTGTTCCAAAAAATATTTGAGGCTATCATGATTAGTGCTTACTTGAAAGTGATGACCCACCATATAAGGTCTCAATTTCTTGATTTCATGTAGAATATCCATCATTTATTTATCATATATTATTTTTATCCTATTTCCCCCTTCATTTGTTCACTTTAAAATTCTATTGGTCTGCCTTCTTGCATGAATACAACCCCCAATCCATATCCTAATGCATCACACTCCATAACAAAAGTTTTTGAAAAATCAGGAGTAGCCAAAATTAGAGTTATGCACATAGCCATTTTAAACTACAAAAATAACTTGGAAGATAAATAATTCCATTGGAAGGATTATTTATTCAATAAATAGGTGAGTCGGGTTGAAATTCTATCATAATTTTTGACAAACCGATGATAGTAACCAATTAACCCCAAAAATCCTCAAAGGTTCTTGAGGGTTTTGGGAACTTTCCATTTCATCATTACTTGGATTTTTTAGGAAAAACATTCACTCCTTCATGTGAAAAAAATATGACTCAATTAATCCACCTCTTGGACATAAAAAACACATTTGGAAGGTTTGGCATAAAGTTAATGTTTTTCTAGAATTAAAAGTATTTATTTCACATGCTTCAAATGGTGTTCCCAATTTTTTCTGTAGATGAGGATACCATCAAAAAACACCAATACAAAATTTCTCAAAAATGGCCTAAAAATAATATTTTTCAAACTCTAAAATGTATATGGTGTATTTGTGAGGTTAAAAGGCATGACCATAAATTCATGATGGCCTTCATGAGTTTTGAAATCTATTTTAGGTATGTCCTCATCACGTATACAAATCTAATGATTCCTTGAGTGAATATATAGCTTGGTAAAATAGATAACACCATGAAATTCATTTATAAAATCATAAATTACTAGAATATGAAACATATATTTAATGGTGTGCTTATTGAGTTCTATGTAGTCTAGGCACATCCTCCAAATGTCATCCTTCTTTCATACCATGACCATAGGGAAGGAATATTTGATTTGACTATGTTGGATGATTCTTGCATCCAACATATCCTATACCATATTTTAAATTTCACTCTTTTGGGCATAGGGATACCTTTAGGGTTTGATTTTGGGTGGTGTACCTCCCAAAATGGACTTGATGGCATGATCATGTGTGCAACTTAGAGGAAGTTATTTTACATGTCACCAAAAAAAATAGAACAGTCATCCAAAACTTTTTATAAATTATAAATGCATAGAATCCTTGGATGGTTGAACCTTTATGGAAAATAGGCTTGCCATAAATCCATCGACACCTTTTTTGAAAACCTTCATCATCTGATGGGAACTAAATAGTTATGGATATTTATCCCATAATCCATGTATTTCAAAGGTCATACCTTTTAAATTGAAAGTCATGAATAGTTCCTAGAAATTCATCTCAATATTTCCCAAAGTGGTGAGCCACTCCTATCCTAAAATAATGTTAGCTCCTCCCATAGAAATAAAAAACATAGGGGAATCTAAAAATTAGTCTCCCATAACAAGCTTAACATTATGGATTTTTTTTGAATAATTGAGTGTATCACCATATACAATCATGACCTAAAATTTTAGAGATGGGTAAATGAAATAGTTTAAATGAGTAGCTAGATTATTGTTGATGAAGATATGTGTACTCCCAGAGT
The DNA here is from genome assembly GCA_037957365.1 of Torreya grandis. Classification (NCBI taxonomy): domain Eukaryota; kingdom Viridiplantae; phylum Streptophyta; class Pinopsida; order Cupressales; family Taxaceae; genus Torreya; species Torreya grandis. The sequence goes on from JARHVA010009972.1 coordinate 79,500, forward strand.
CAATCAACATAGTCACCTTATGTTTCTTTAGGATACCCACCACCTTAAGAATTTGAGAAGTACTAATGATTATAAGTACATGACATAAAATAGTAGACTTATAATCTTCAGATCCATCCTCAAGTTCCTCCAAACCTACACCTAAATCCTCATCATCATCTTCCTCCTCATTGGCACCTTTAATGTAAAAAAAACTTATTTTTAGCACATTGATGTCCTTTGATCCACTTGATATCACAACCAAAACATAAACCTTTTACATAATTATTTAATTTTTTGATGTGTCAATCTGGTAGGCTATAGAAATGATGGTGTTGGGAAGGTGTATTCACAAACATTATAAAAGGTCTTCATCTAATTAACTCTTTTTCATCAGCCATACATGTCCTTAGTATGGCTTCAGATACATTACTAGAATGAAACATGTGAAAAACCAATTGGATTCTATCTTTTAGGCCACCCACAAATAGGCCAATCAAATTTTCCTTAGTGATGTACACCACACATAAGGATAAATTATGAAATTGATGAACATAATCCTTTATAGTCTCAGTTTGGCATAGTTTGGCTATATGACTGAAGTACTTTTTAGAGACATTATTGTGATAATGGAGCTAAAACTCCTCAAAAAATATCAACCATAAAAATTTGGACAAATTTTTATTTTAAGCACATAAATACTAATACCAAATGAATTTCTTAGGTTCCAGATACAAAGAGGCCATGACCACATTTTATGAATAGGGAGTCTGATGTAGATCAAGTAATTTTTCAATTTAAGTAAGCCATTTGAGTGGATAATTACTATAAAACTTACATAAGTAATATTTTGGTAATAGTGGATTTGTACCAAGATTGGCGTTGTGATCTTTTGGATGAGGAGAACCAAACTAGAGTGGTGGAGGGTTACTTTGTAATGGTTGACTTGAAAATTTGGTCAATTGCCTAGTTTTTTATTATAATTGATCTTGAAAGATGTTTAGGTCCCCTACCATCCCCATGATGTCCCATTTAACCACATTGAGATCATATTTCTACACCATGACATGTAAATTCCCCTTAAATTTTTGAACCACCTCTGAAATACATGGATAAAAAGTTTTAGACTCCATATCATCCTTGTGACGAGTTTTAGGAATTTATTTCCCTTTCCCACATCCATGAGTGTTATGTCTAGCCATTTAGATGATATAATTATGATTTAATTTACAAGAATAATATAATTACTTCTAATGTACACAAGGGTAAAAAATCTTAGCCTAAGAAAGTGTACTGGTAGAATATACCATTATGATTGTCATTTAGAGATGAATCCAATGACTGATAATTTGCACAAAGTAAAAAATTTTCTAAATTTTTTTTATTTTATTATTTATTTTTAAACAAATACATGAAAAAAATTATGGTGATGAAAAAAATAAATTTTTCTTGGATTACAAGTTATGTTTTTTTTTACTTTCTAATACTCAGGATGCCAAATCTAAAAAAACTGCATCATAGAAACTTGACCAAATCTAAGCTCTAATACCACTTGTAGTAAAATTAATTAGATGATTCATAATAATAGAATAATATATCATATAATTACGAAAAAAATAATTATATCCATAAAAAAAATTGGTGAAAGAGAAAAATACTTGAATATTATGACTGAGCCACTTTCAGGGCAACTTTCACAATAATGCAATAAGAACAAAATTCACAATGTGATGATAAAAGACTAACCAATACCTATTATATACTATAATTAGCCATGTTTATTCCATAATACAAAAATATTAAAAACATTAATAAATGAAATAATATAATATGAAGGTATGTGATCCATAAGTCAGACACACATATCACTAGATGCACTATAGGTTAAGGGTGTAGCACCACTTTAACACTCTCTTACTTGGGTTTCTAAAGGTATGGTTTGAAATGATTCATAAAAAACTTATAATAATAGAATGTTTAAAATCCTAGGTTAAAATTTAAGTAAAATATCAAACCCTAGATGATATCATGATAATTTAAACACCTAAATAATAATTATAGTTTATAAATGAATATAGATGGAAATAATTCAAATCTATAAATTAGATCTAAAGTACCTATTAACTAAATTTGACCCTAGGTAAAATTTATTCAAACCCCATTTATATATTCAAACTTGTCATGAGGTCTTCTAGGTTTTAACATGGCCAACATGGTCCTAATATAGGTATAGTCACATTTTGAAAGTCACATAATATGTTTTATCTTTGTCGCATTTGCCTAATTAGTCTTATGTCATATTATGATACCATTTTGCCATGTTAGAGTGAAATGTATGGTTTTACATAAATTATGAAGGTTTAAAGATAAAATATAACATACCACATGTTAGGTATATGTCATATGGTATTTTGGAAACTAAAAAATGTAGGTTCAACATACAAAGAAGGAGATCAACTATAAAATAGGCAATTTCAAATAGTTGTATAGATTTAATGACACATTTGGAACATGGTAAGGCTTCAATAAGGTATATTCAGATCTCCAAAAGTATTTTCTAGGCTCAAATGGCTTTGATAGATCAAAAAATGGCAAAAACTAATTATTCTCTCTCTCATCACTCTCTTGGACAGGTCAAGAGAGGTCAATGATTTTTTATTAGTATGAACTAGAAAATAATATTTAGGATAAGTGAACTTAGGGAATGTTATTAATCCTTATGATATTCTAATTCATGCTCATGGTCTCAAGTTTGATGGTTTATGCTTCATGAACAATCACTAATACTATTAGTGACTCCAAGTTGCCTGCACATCCCCAACAACTTAGTTTCCTCATCTATTATAGTGGTATGTGTGATAAAAGGAGTGGAGGTAGTATTTTATATAATGTTCATCCTTATCAAGTTATTTTCAATTTGTTTTTCACATTTGAACATGAGGAGATAATCAGGAACATCTCATTTAGCTAGAAATGAGTATCATTAAAGGTAAAAGATAGTGTTTGATAATTGTAGTGTTTTGACCCTCTATAAATGGATTCAAATAAAAGGAAACACACTTGTGTTTAACCCCTTAGAGTATGGAAGTTATTTTATGAATTTAGGGTTGCATTTAATAGGTATTAAATGTGATAATCCAATAATGGAACACATAGTCATAAGTGGAAACACAATCTCCATACCACTCTATTTATCTATAGCAAGAGGTTCAACAAGGACTAAGGATTATGAGTTTAATCACAAGACAAATCTCATATGTAATTTCTGAGATAATGAAACATATTCAAACTCTATCCTAAGATCAATATCTTGAAACCAATGTTCATAGATTGGAATAAAGGTGTAGGTCTCAGAATTGAAAAAGTTGCATAATGGGAAGTTTACCTTAACTTCTTGGAAAAGAGACTTGGCTTCATACAAGGTTATCCATTGTTGGAGTTATATGAGGTTTGGATAACCCTAGTGTATGCAATCATAAATTTATCATGTATATAAATCAATCCTAGTTCAAAGAAGATAGATCATACCATACACTTCTAATTGGGGATAAATTTGTTAAGTGGGAACATGACCAATATGGGGATCTGCTAAAACCTATTAGGGAATCTCTTACTATAATAAACCATGATAATGAGGGTTCCAAATCCTCCATTCTAATATAATAATGCAATAACCCTAAGGGGGTCTTGAGTTTTGATATTTCACCTAAACTAATAACAAGTAAAGTAAATCTAATTTAGAGCTCACTAAAGCTTGTGGCACAAAATGGGGCTTAGAAATAATAAAAATAAACATGTATAGAAGAAATATACTCACATAAATGTATATATAATCATAATGCATAGAATTTAAGTACAAATTCATATATATCTACTCTTACAAAGGGGAAACAAAGTTAGGAATATTTACCTTTGAATATGAACCTGTCAAGCCTCAATCTCTCCCTTGGCCAAGCTAATTTATAAGAATTTGTTGTGGTATGTAAGGATGACAAAGATAAATTAGATATAAGATTCACAAACTATCAATGAATTTAAAATACTTTTCTAAAAGATAATATTCATATCTCCAAAGAAAGCATGGAAACCTAAGCTTTGATTCTCAAGTAGAATGGTCAATAAGTAGATGTTCATTCACTCTTACTTATTTTCCTCATAATAAATGATGGAAATGAACTTGTATATATAGGAAAATTTTAACCTAAACCCTTTAAAAAGTCCCAATTGATAGGGTCAACCCAATTGACCTAGCATAATTTTGGACAATAATTCACTAGGTCATGAGTTAGGTTGGCCAAAGGCCAAACTAATTCTTAAGTGAAAATAACTGAAAACTTTATAGGGTCAACTTAGTCAACTTAGTACAACTAACTAAAAAAAGGGGATTAAGGTGAAGAATAGAGGATAAAATGTATCAAATTATTGTAAAGGTTACAATAGAGAAGAACAAGCTTAAAGATAATGGTTTCAAGAGACAAGTGTGTAGATAACAAGTGATAAAAGCAAAAATAGTACTGCAAAGCACCAATGGTCTACCCACCCCTTTCAAAATGCACCCCTTAAGGCATGCACTCAAAGAGACTGAAAATAAATGGGTTCTTAGAAGATATAAAGTGTCAATAGGTGATGAAAGTTTGAAAATATTATGTGTATACATATGCCCCACTTGAAGCTTATTATGTATCACGTGAGTGCAACACGAGATGGTGCTTCAAGAATAGAACATGATAACACATAACATTGATGCTAAGTAAAATGTAGTAAGGAGAAAATAAGATAATTAAAAGGACATAATTGAAAAACACATATATTTACATACTTTAGTGTTGTAAATAAAGAAGTAAACTACAAGAGAAGTGAAGGCATCCAAATGTGAAGAACATTAGGTGAACTTGTAGAAGTTAGTGAAAAAAAGAGCCAAAAATTGAAAATTTTAAGATATAAACATATAGTCATGGAAAATATTCTCTATGTCTTCATGATTCCATAACATTTTATAGTTTAAAAAATGGATTAGTAGAAACAAAGATATAGGTAAAACAAGAAATCTAACAAAACGATTTGAAAGATTGAGAATTTTGAAAAGTAATTTTAAATAGGCTCAAAGATAAATCACTTGATATTTTTGACTTGTGAAGGAGAGAAAAAGAGTTCTGAGAGACAAAATGAGCTAGGATGGCAAGGAGATGATAGGTTAGAGGAGAGGGACCTCTAACAGTAGTAACGGGTGCACTATAGGCGGGTAATTTAGATTCTTAAGCTAGTTATTGAATATTGAATTGAAATTAAGTGTATTTTAGAAATTTGCAATTTAAATCATTTTTAGACATTGTAATGAATCCAAATCATATGCTTAGGGTAGGGAAAAACCATTTATGTAAATGGGTTAGAAGGGTTTTGCGAAAGAACTATCGAAAGGTACTTATTTTATAAAATGTAAGGGGTCAATAGGAAAAATAACTAGGTCGACCCAATCAACCTAGTAGGTTAAAGAGTGTCAAAATCCATACTACTAACCTAGTAGGTATGTGCCAACGTGGTACATTTTGTAGACTACCAACCTAGTACATTGTTGTTGACTGAGCAGAAAAGTGTAGTATGACAACACTATACTAAGAGGGGGAAAATAAAGGGGTTAACTTAGATTTTTAAGTCAACTAGGTCAAAATAGGGGAAATTTGGTCAAACTAGTATTTGACCAAAGAATTAGAATATTACAAAAATGTGTGCAATAGGCCAAAAGGGTGCTAGAAGGGTCCAGAATGACCAAGTGAGGACTAAAAGGGATAATTAGGCTAAAAATAAGTTGAATTGATTAAACATGAATAGATTAAATCATTTATGATTATTTTTGTATTTGAAAAGAATGTATTTTGATAATAAATGACATGGAGGATCTAATACATCTTTTATTGTTTCTTGGTTACAAGGGAATCTAAGATTATAGTGCTTGGTGGATGCATCATGGACCCTAGAATTATTGGAGTGCTTATCTATAGAGGATAGAGTGATATTGATCTCATTAGGCCTAGGAGGCATAGTAGACATGTGTAGGATACCACTTAGTTTAGATTTGCTAGTCATGTTCCTAGGATGCTAGAAATAATTAACTAACACCTTCAAATGGGATGTGGAGGGGATACCATAGAGGTGGGTATCACCTTGGAGGATGTGAATTCCATCCTAGTACTACCCATAATAGAGACACCCATAATCATAGGAGTACCTAATAGCGATGAGGAGAGGAGAGCCTTAGCCTTATGGGTGATAGGCTTAGAAAGGATATACCCAATATTGAGGGTGAGCGTGTTTAATGTATATACATTATAGATTCTAGATATATAGAAGGATATGATAAGACTTATGATATCATGAGTGTTATACCATAATTTGGATGGTAAAGTACCACTATTTGTGATAGCCTTGAGCCAAACAATATTAGAGTAGAGGGTATTATATGACTTGGGATTTGTCATCTAGGTACAACTCATGCATGACATGTATGGAGTGTTGTATATAGGTTAGAAGTTAGTGGGACTAATTATATTATTGAAGGCATGGATTTACAATAGATTCCCCATGTATCAGTCATCTAGGTTTCCCTATGCAATTGATGATAGGTTACCTTAGGTTCAAAGATGAAGATAAGACTAGGTAGTGCAAGCCATGCCCCACATGCCAATGCTACAGATAGTGAGATGAGTAGATATTATATGTCAGTTGTATGGGCACATCATTATGATATGGCATAGTTATGAGATAGTAGCACAATCTTTGGCATAGAACCATATATGGTGGCATGAGTGCTAAGGTAGATCAGATTATCTCACCTATAGGCACTAATAGTGGTGCCTACATTTTGGGCCAAGAATGTGAGAGAGACATAGGGGATAAGAAGATTAGGGACACTAGTTTCAAGGCTAGTGCTTAGACCATGTCATGAGAGATCATAGATTAGTCGAGCATGATAGGCAACAGAGCGAGATGAGATGGATGCAGAGGTAGGAGTACCATAGATACCACCATCAACTCTATATAAGGAGGAGTAAAAAATACCATGGACATAGAATTTATGGATGTAATAGGAGTAGGAGATAGTGAAGTATGAAAAATTTAAGAAATGGTTGGATTCTTACATGTAATTAGAAAATAAGAAGATAAAAGAAGCAAAAGAGGAATGAAGTAAGCATAAAACATACTAAATCAAGCTGGGAAGCATGTCAATGATGTGTAACTTGATAATTAATCACATCTTATCACATACACATGTAATTTTTATTATGACTTGGATTATTGAAAATTTTTGTGAGGGCCAAGTCATATCCATGGTCTTACACTACAACTCACAAAGGTGACATCAATGAGGTGGAATAAATGTGAAAATCTATAAATAAAGAATGATGGTACTAGGAATGTGAAATTGGGGTAATTTGTGAAGAAGGTGAGGTGTTATCCATGGTCTTATAATGCAACTCAAAAATGGAACCCCAAGGGGAGTGCTTAGTGAAAAAAACAATATTTCTTAGGAGGAAATATGAAGAATGCAAGGAATGAAAAAGGGAATGTAAAAATCATAACTTAGGCATCTTATGAGAATACCTTAGGAGACAATAGGCATACTAAGGACATGATAAAACACTAAGTGACTAATGACCATCAATGTATAAAGGAAACCTATTTGTTATAGGCACAAAGCTTTGTAGGTAAATAAATGTGCTACTAAGATCAACTCATTAAGGTAGAATGGTATAAGAAAATTAAAATGTACCTACCTTCCCATGACATATTCCTTGTTCCTTATGACCCTTTATAGAGCCATTGGTCTACTACGAATATTGGGTACTTGCATTAAAAAGTAGGTAGAAATAAAATATTTTTTATTTTTTGTTTCTAATCTACTATCCTATTGCACCCCAATGGACCTAGGCTCTATCATGAGGCCAACTATGGAGTTTGAGATTTGACTAGAAAAATAAGATGTGATTTGAATCATATCTTTTAGTGTGATTTGAATTTTAAGAATTTTGGAATGTTTTTGCCTTTTGTTAAATGATTTTGTAATTTGAAGGTTTCTAAGGTTGTTTATGATTCCTCCTCCATATGGACTTGGAATGACCAATCATGAGAGATAGATTAATACACATGAATTAGTTATAGTCTTAGGCTAAAGGAAGCTAAGTGACCAAATAAAAGGCTAACTAGGACACGTAGGCTTAATAATGAACCAAAATGTTATCGCAAATCTCAACTATGTATATGCTTAGTTTGTGAAAAAGGGAATAAAAGAGATCCAAAGTGGACTGATGTAAGGATAATATAATGATAAAAAATTGTTTGCTAATTAATCACATAGTAATAAGGAAAATGACTAAAAGGAACTAGGTTTATATAACCAAGTCACAATGACAATTATCCATAAAAAATAGAGATAAGAAAGAAAACAATCATGAAGAAAAAATAAGGGAGTCTGTAAAACTCAAAAAGAAAGAGAAATAAATGATAAATAAGACATTCATAAGAGAAACATAAATGATAATATAATCAATGTGAAGTATGAAAGTAAAATTTTCCATGTCAGATAAATAAGAATTTGACACAATGTCAAATGATATAACAAATAGATAAAGATAAAATTGGAGCACATGTCCAATCTAAATGAAAATGTAAGAACATCATGCATGTGTTCATAAATACTAATATATTTTCCCACACACATTATCCAAAACAACTGGTAGATCTTTATGAAGCTAGATGTGAACTGTTACTAATGTCTCATCTATCTTCAGTGAAAACTAGGAAAACACTTCTCATCTAATCTCCTCAATATAAAATGTAAGAATTCTTAATGGATCATGATAAGGAGGGACATTAGGCAAGTTATGCTCAAGATAATATTTGGGAGTGAACTCTATAAGAGATGAAGGAATCATCAGTGGAGAAGAATCCACAGGTAAGGGACTCATAGGTGGAGAAGGATCCATAGGTGAAGGGAGGTCCACAAGTGAAGGATTCATAGGTGGAGGGATAGGAGATGATGAAGGGCCCATAGGAGGAGGAACAATGGGAGAAGAATGGGGAGCCTTCTTGTGAGAATGACCTATGGGAGGAATAAAAGAAGGGGCATTAATTGATATAAGGTGATCTTTAAGGTGTTGTTGAAGGATGCAATAATGATTAGTGTGATGGGTGACACATTGGTGCTAAAGATGATATACCTCTCCATACTTAGGAATATACTCAGGTAGTACCTTTAGGGGAGGTATGCCCTTATCTAAACACTAAGAAGTAGAAGGATTCAAAGTATCAATATATTTTTTCAGCTTTTGATAATGCATGGATGAATGATTATCTATACCATGGAAGCAATAGATACACATGTGAGTAGGATTAGTATAATTACTCACAATAAGAGGTATAATAGAAATAAAAAGGGATTGAGAAGGCTCTGTAGCCCATTTTTTGGTAAATGGAGCCATCAAAGGTAAAAGAAGCAAACAATCTCCAAGAGAAGGTGATGGTGGGGAAGGAACTAGATTAAGCTCGATGGAAGGAGCACTGAGATCAGTAGGGATAGAATCAATGATTGTGATATCATAAACCAACTCAAATATAGTGGGAGTAAGAATGGGATCAACTATAGTATGACCATGAATGGGATTTGAAGTGGGATATATTAAGGAAGGGGTGGGTTCTATAGAATGCTGAATAAGGGTTGCATGCATTTTAGGAATAAGCAATCTATAGGGATTAGGGTACCTTGTAAAATGGTAAGGCCCAATCATAGCATGATCCATGATCATACTCTTATGAGGTTTCTCAAAAAATAGAGGTGTTAACACCATCTCTACCCTATGATAAAGAGGAAAAATACTAAAATTAGGAACTATAAATGATGGAACATGGGAAACTACACAAAAATATTGAAGTAAAGAAGAATAATAATGAATAATCTTAGCATCATGGGCTTAAACAAGACTACCTATGAATGGATCATCTAAGGAATAACCATCATCATAGTCAAGTTTCTAAAGATCAATGATGTAGGTAGGGATGACTTTGTCATCTGGTGAAGTGTTATGAATAGAATTCTAGGTCTTAGTCAATACAACAAGAATATCATCACAAGGAGGTTTGCAATAATGAATATGTAAAGAAGAAAGAAGCTGAGAGATGAGATGAGGTAAGAGATCAAAAGTTTTAATAATTAGGTTGATCCTATCAAGCTCATCATCATTAGAATATAAGATGTTAGGAGGAATATTACTAATGAGTTCAAGATGACTGTTGTAACCTCCAGTGGAATTGATAGGAAAGTTGAATGGTTGAGACTCACAAAATAGAACACTAGGCAAAGGTTCAAGAGTAGGAATCTTGAAGATACCATGGTCTTAGAATTATTCAAAATTATAAGGGTTAATGTCACCCTAAATACTATAGATGGTTTCATTATGAGGGAATTTAACACATTGGCAATTGGAAGAAGTAACAACTCTTTACGTTGAGTCCACGACCTACCAAGTAATATGTTATAAGCGAGAGGAAAGTTAAATATCATCACCTTCATATGAATAGTGATAGGTGGGATGGTAATGGGAAGCCGAACATAAATTAAAGGAGGCATATGCATTAGATCATATCCTTAGCATGTGTTTCATGTGGATTTGAGATTGCATTCAAAATATTTAAGGGTTTTGATAAAATCAAGAGAGGTAACACAGGTGTTAGAACCTTCATTAATTAAGGCACACTTGAATTATATATCACCTAATTATAAACTAATTAATAGAGGAGGATAATTCACATGAAGTAGAATCTCATTTGGAATAATATAAGTGATGAGAAATTTTAAGGAAAGATAAGTGTCCATTATTTTGTCAACATGGATGGATATCTCTTCACATTGTTGTAATATGCTATCTTCAGATCTAGATAAAGTTGTTTCACATCCTGGTAAGGGAGGATGAGGGATGTTCATTTTGAATAAGAGTTATATAATATAGTTTATATGATGTGGAGAGATTAATAAGCTTAAGGAATGGAATTTTAGATGGGAGATTAGTGAGTTCCATGATGGGATCCCACTCATCATAACCCATGAGAATATTTTTAGAAATAGGTGCATAATGATTAATGAGGTACTCAGAAGGAGGAGCTGAAGTGCATTTTAATTTATGTTGATAAGAAATATAAGGTTTATATAAATGTTGTAAATTATGCTGTGAAGATCAAGTAATTGGTTTAGATTGGTTTTGAGAATCGGTAGGAGAAGTGTTGATGGAAGCTTGATTATCATTAGTGTTAGGTAAAGAAGATGGAAGGATGCTAGAAATAGAATGGGAAGTGTTATCCAAAGGAGTAGTTAGAATTGGTTCATCAAAGGTTATAAGGTCATCTTACCCCAACTCATTTAAGTGAGTTAGAGAAGAATCCTTGATAACACAAAATATTCGAGACAATGGAGGGGTGTAGATAGGATAAGGATCAATGAAATCAACCACCCTTCACATATTAGTCATATTAACCACATTCTCTTTGGAAGTGGGGTTAACAAGAATTTATATATTTTTGGTAGAAGGGGTAGGATTATCTTGGGTATCTTGATTAAGTTGGTGATTAGGAAGAGGGTCTTTATAGATAGCCAAATGAACATTATCTTGATTCAAGGCTTGAGATTTAGCATGTGTTTCATGAGCCTCAAAATTGATGTCATAGGCTTTTTAACATTTTTAAATGATAGATTCATGATAAAAATTAGGACCAAGAAGAAAATCCATAGTTATATTACAAAGTTGCCTATAGGTTTCATGAGAATGATCCCAACTAGCATGAAACCAACAAAACTTGTTAGGATCATACCAAAATTTCATAAGATGAGTGGGATCAAGTTCTCATGGTATAGGGCTAGGTAAATGTTAAAGTAATTCAGTGAAGGATAAAGGTTTATGAACATTGAAGGTATCGGATGAAGATAAATTAGGATAGGTATATTATTGAGAATGGGGAGTGGGTTCCAAGGATTGGTTAGGAAAAATATCTTGAATGGTGTGAATGGTGTCATAAGAGTCTATAACACCATTATTGATAGAATTATGATTTTTTTTTTGAGTAAGATGTGAAGACCCACAAAAGGTTGGGGTGGCTCAAATTGATGCATAAAGAAATCTTGATGTTTTTCTTAGTCAAATGACTCCTCCAAATTATGTGGAGAGAGAGTGCAGACCCGATATTATAACTTAGGAAAAAGAACATTGGTAAAGAAATGGAAAAGGTTATCATTAGCCATGTTATGTTCACATTTTTTTTGACAAATTTTTCCACCTTTTAACAAAAGATTGGGTGATTTTTTTTTCAAGTTGTTTAAAATTAATAAAGTGAGCCAAATTATTTTTAGGAAGATCACTAATTTGAAACTCTTGGACTGGAGTAGTTACTAAATCTTCCAAACTAGTAAAAGAATGAGTTTTAAGTTGGTTGTACCAATCCAAAGCATCACCCATGAGGGTTTTATCTAGGAGATTGGTAGCAGTAAAATTATTCAATTTAACCCAAACTTTACAAATATTTCCAAATATTTTGAGATGAAGAGTAGGATCAATTGATCCATTATAATAAATGGTAGGGGTGATACCTCCTATATCAATAATAGCAATTTGAGTTGCAAGAGGCTCATTTTGAAGATGCCTAATAGTTTTATTGACCAAAGGAGGTTGAGGGATGAGATTGCCCTGGTAATATCGAAGAGGAGGTAGAGGAATATTTTGGTTATGCATGCCCCATGGCATCTGTTGAAGGTGGGTTTAAAGATGGGAAAGGTGATTTTGCATTTGCATCATTTGATTTGTATTATGAGCTTGAAAAGTATTTATTTGATTAAGTGTTTATAACAAGAATTGGTGGGTTTGATTAGCATTGTTAGCATTATTGAAATAATTAGAGTTGAAAGGAGTGGCTTAGGTACCACTATTGGTGTTGATATGAGCTTGAGAGGAAATATTAGAATGTGAGGCACTAGTGACAAAATTTGCTTGTGTGGCAAAAGATGGACTAGTAAAGGGATGAGAAGAGGAAGCACTAGAAGGATGATTACCTTGGGTAGAAAAAGATGCACTAGTGGAATAATTAAGGAGAGTAGGTCTTATAATAGGCCCACTAGATGTAGAACCTGCCATGTTAGTGGAGATACTAGGCATGTAGGTAGAAGAAGTTAGAGAAGAAGAGGTTAAGGAATGAGAAGGGGTCATAATCTAGGGAAGAAGATGAGAATAAAATAAATTAGTACCATAAAATCCATCTGATAATGTGGGAGAAGGTGAATGAGGCTCTTCAACTTGACCACTAATCATGAGGTGGTAAATGGTAGAAGGATCCTTTCCTCCATGTTGAGGAAATTTAGAGATAAAAAAGAGCATTCCAAGGGTATAATCTAATTCAAGTTGATCTTATAGTGAGAAGATAGGATTATGTTATGAAGAGGAATGAGGAGGGATCTCATAGTTCATTATATGAGTGGCTATATGAACATTACTCTCATCTAGGAGAGGAGCCCTACTTTGCTTATGGGAGACCCTATAAGGGTTGGTAAAAATAATCATATTCATTGAATTCAACTTAGTGTTGACTTTAAATAGTAAGTTCATGATGAAGGAGAAGGACTAAATAAGGTAAGAGAGATGAAAAAATTAAGAGAATAAGAAGTGACAAAAACTATACATAGTTGATAAGGTTAACCCAGTATAGAAAATAAGATCTAAAAATTTGATGAAATAGGACTATAGGGTTGACTAGGTTGACCTTATTTTGTCTCTAGACAAGAAGTAAGTAGGAAATGATACAGGGTCGACTAGGTCAACCTAGTTCTATATATAAGGGGCATAAAAAATATTATGTCAACATAATTGACTATGTACTAAAACAAGAATAATTTTTCAATTACTTATGAAATCAAGAAATGAAATGAAACATAAAATAAATTGAATCAATGAGGCTGATCCAACTAAGGCACACAACATAAAACCTTGAACCAACATTGGCTAATGTAAGTTTTTGTAATACAACACATAATTGAGCAAAAAGAAAGCAATCAACTTGGAAATCAAAATCTAACTAAGTGGTTAACCTGAATGTTTTTAGATTATTAAAATATAGTTTTAGATGTGATAGGAAGTTGGTTGTAAGAAAGGAACTAGAAATTACTATAAGGATGGTTTCAAAATGTTTGAGATGAAAGGGATCTATATTGGAAATGGTACAATATTTGTATTGGGGCCTACCCCCTCACTTCACACACCACAGTGATAATGGTACCAGGTGATTATAAAAATATACCATTAACCATGTGTTTATACTTGTCCATAAAACCAAGTTGGCTTCCTCCTTGGTGATGAAATCGAAGTAGGTTAGACTTGGGTAGATAATTATTAAAATGTTTTTTAATATTTTATGATTTGGTAGTGCATGAAAAAAATCATATCTTAGAGCCAACTATTTTTTAAGATTTTATGATTTGGCTTCCTCCTTGGTCATAACTTAGAGCCAACTATTTTGAGGTGGAGGTGCATCTACTTGTGAGTTATCTTATGTTACCAAAATGACTTCTTTGTCTTCTTGAATATCATCTATCATATGCTCATAGAATCCTTTACCTCTTACCATACTGGTGACTTTGATCTCCACATCATACTCCATGACCTTGGTAATCTAACCTAATTTTTTCTCATTCAAGTTTTTGTTGAGGAAGTTCCTAACTCTGGGATGAGACACCAGAAGATGAATCTTGTTATTAGAGAGCATTGGTCTGAACATTTTTAGGATTATTAGAGATTCAAGACACTACTTTTATATGAAGGTATACCTCACCTCATATCCTTCTAGCCCTTGACTAAAAAAGGCAATTAGTTTCTCAGATCCTTCACCATTCTTCTACATTAGCATAGCTGATATGTTGTCAATATTGACAAAGGTGTACAATATAAAATCAGTTGAGAAATCAAGATTCATGAGTGAGGGTGCTTGGTAAATGGCTTGTTTGATGGCCTTAAATGTTTCTTTATCTTTTTTTGACCAAGAAAAAACTTGGCTCTTCTTCAGCATGGTAGTGATGGGTTTGACTAGGTTTGTGAAACTAGGTATAAACCTTCTCACAAAGTTAATCTTCCCAAGAAAGCTCTAAATTCCTTTCTTGTGTTTTGGTAAAGATAATGTTAGGATGGAACTTATTCTATTAGGGTAAATAGATCACCCTTCCTTTAAGATAATGTGACCCAAAATTTTGCCTTCATGAATAGTAAACACACATTTCTTGGGATTTTAATAGATACCATACTCTCTACATCTTTCAAAAATCAACCTTAGATGATCTAAGTGTTCACTAGCCTTCTTGGATAAAAATGTGATGTCATGTAAGTATACCAACACCATTTTATTCAAAAACCCTTAAAAATCTATGTCCATGGCTCTTTGGAAAGTGGCCCTAGCATTTAACAATCCAAAAGGCATCTTTTGGTAAGCATATGTGCCTTACTTAGGGGTGAAAGCAGTCTTGTATTGATCTTATTCTCTCACCAGCACTTGGTTGTAACCTAAATACCCATCCAAAAGGGAAAAAAATTTTGAACTAGTAATTATCTAAAGGATTTATTCCATGGATGGTAGGGGGTAGTGATCTTTCAAAGAGACCCTATTTAGATCCCTAAAGTCAACACACAATCTGATTTCCCCACTCTTCTTCTTTATAGGTACCAAATTGGTTACCCATGAGGAGTTCTTAATGGGAAAGATGATCTTGGATTCAATTAATTTGGTAAATTATTTCCTCATAAGATCTTCAATTTTGGGGTTTATAGGCATCTACTTTTGCTTGATAGGCTTGGCATTAGCCTCTAGTTTTATAGTGTGTTGGGCCAGCTTGGGATCAAAGCCTCTCAAGTCACTATAATCCCAAGTAAAGATGTTTGTATATTATTTAAAAACATCTATGAAATCATGCCTTTCAACTTTAGTGCTTACCTTCCCAAGCTTGAGGAGATTGTCCTTGAAGATAAGGATCCTTTCATAGTTCTCTTCACTTGTTGACATCACTACCTTGTATTTTATCATATGATCTCCTTCATGGAAGAGAACTTCAAGGGTGACAAACCCTTTAGGAAGATTTTTATATCTCAATTGAATAATTTACTACTCATACTAATGTTGAAACCTTTCCTAGTTTATGAAGGAGAACTCTACTTCCTACTGCAAGAAATAGGCAATTTGTTTTTCATTCTCAAAGACCTACCAATGATCCTCATTGTCTGGCACTAATGGTCTTACCACCAATATAACATGTTGTTGTACCTTGGTATTTTTTAACTCATTTTGGATGTCAAATTGAGATCTCATAGTTGATAATCTATCAACATGTCCATTTTGGTTCCTTAGCATTGTTTGGATATTAAAGGCCTCAAAATACTCAATCAGGTCCCACACTCTATGTTTGTAAGACTTCATCAAGGGATTTTTGGTGATATTTTGGCCTCTAACCTGGTGCACTATTATCTCAATATCTCCATAAACTTGTAACTACTTGATCCCTCTCTTACTAGCCCATTGGAAACCATGGATGATACCCTCATATTATGTTGCATTGTAAGAGCAACTGAATTAGAACTAGTAAGAAGATAAATACTTTTCATTTGAGGGGGATAATATAATTTCACCTATACCCACTCCATGTTTACTCCTTGAACTATCAATTTTTTTTTTACATAAACCACTAGTATCTCTTTTAGGTCCAATGAGGGATGGCATGGATTGATTCTCCTCATGTAAGTAGTAGACACCCATGTCCCTCTCTTCTAATCCTTCCAAGAGATCAACCAAAAGATTTTCATTCCATATTTCATCCAAGAACATGTCTGGTATCTCCTCAAGGTGAGTTTTTAATTCTTGACAAAATATATGTTCATGCTCATCAAGAATGGTGAATTTGAGGTTTATGTTTTTTGACCCATAAGGCTCTATGTGGAATTGTGCAATGGGCTCAGCCTTAATAGATACCTTGGTTTCATATCTTGTTTTGAATGTCATGTACGACCAATATACTAATATATAACCTCCAATATTTATAGTGAATTCTATAGATAAGCATAGGGGAAAATGAGGAGGTACATCTAGGATCAACACATCTTGAACCAATGAGACACTAGGACAAGCATGCAAGATTAAGTTGAGGTCTCTGATTATACTAAATGGATTGGGGGAAGATCCATCCAATAGTAAAAATCCAATAAATTAGGGCTCAAATTTTATACCAAGCTAGTTTTCTATAGACTTTGGCACTACTTAGGTGATATCCCTACTATCTACTAAGCAATTATGTACTAAAGAGACACCAATGATCACTAAAATGTAGAAAGGAGGAACTTTGACCACCTTACCTAGTTTCCCTGCACTAGGTCCTTTGGTTGCATTGGTGAGAACCACATTCTCCTTGATTGGTGGTTTTTTAAGAATATTGATCTTTGATAATCTTTCTTGTAGGATGTCTACCTGACCAGGCATGGAGAGCATATCCCACATTGGCACACTCACATTGGACTTTTTTCATCTATTCCATAATGTTGATGGGTGAACCAGAAACCTTTGGTTATGCTTTGGGAACCATAACTATACTTTGATTTTATGAGTTTTAAAGAATAAAGACATTCCCCTAATTTTGATTCTTTAGAGCTATTAGAACCTTTGGAATAATAACAGGTCTATTTGGATTTGATATTGAAGGAGTAATAGTATGAAGCTCTTTGATTTCTTCTTGGTTACCATCCATGTTCATTATTTTGAACCTTGTATTATCTTTTATTTTAATGTATAACTAGCTATAAATAGCTTGTTGATTGAGTGCATAACACTCTTATTGATCATAATTCACCATTCTATCACCCAACTAGCTTGGTCCTTGATCAGGCCCTTGACTTTTTTAAGGCTCTTATGGTTTTGTCATCATGGGCTCCTTTATGTTCTAAGCCATGAGAGATTGATTGTACCCATATTTGGTAGCTTCCTTCCATCGATAATTGAAATCTTAGTTGAAGTTAATATTTGGGATAATGGATTACCCAAAAGACTAATTCCAAGGCATGGTACCCTTAGCTTCTTGAGCAACATTATTATGGATAGGGATCAATGTGATAGAAGTGTCTGTTACATTAGGGTTGCAACTGATTTACATATTATAACTAGGTTTCCCTTGTCCATGGAAATGACCTTATATTTAGCCTTGGAAATTTCATTTATAGGGTGGCCTATTTACTTGATAAGATTGTTGTTAAGGCTGATATGTCCTATTGAAAGCTTGTTGCCTCTTAACATTCACTATCTCAATTTCCAAGGACTAGAACATACTCTTAAGCTCTTGAAATTTCTTATGTTCTTAGGAATCACTATATTTACTAGTAGAATCATTTTCTTGATTTGGTAAGGTTATAGAAAAAATTATAGGTATAGGAGGAATGACATCAAGGGGAGGAATAGAAATAGGGAGTGGTCTGATCTCAAGGAATAGAGGCATTAGTGGTCTAGTTGTAAGCTTTCCATCTTTCACCAGATAATTTTTTGCTCTAATTTCCACCTCATATACATTTGGCAATGTGTTTCCTCTCATGGATTATAGATCATTACTTTAATGTCACTATTTAGGGTCTTCAAAAAGTATAGGAAGGCAAAGTTAGGGTTAGGCCTAATAGATATTGTTATTATATCCCAAGTTTTTTTGAACCTTGTATTGAAGTATTTCATGACTTCATGAGGGGCTCTTTTTATTGTGGTCAACTGATCTTCAAGTGAAAAATGGTCACTTTTATCTTTAAATATTTTACACAAAGCCTCTCCTAATTGGTCCCATATGGCAATGAAATTATCAACAAGGTTTATATACCAATATAAGGCTTTACCTTTGAAAGAGATGGCTAATAACCTAATTACCACATTTTCTTCATTGATATCTTGAATGTTGTAGAAGTTGGCTATATCCTTGAGGTGCTCATAAGGGGTTATATCTTGGTCTCTAGTAAAATAAGGGACACTTTTAAAATATGTTACTAAAATAGGATCATATTGAGGGAGGGCCAGAGGACTTTGGTCATTAAAATACACAAAAGCTCTAGGGGAGGCCATAGCAATAAAAAGAGCTAATAAATATCTTCTATTAGGATTAGACTTTGGATTTGATCTAGAAGGAAATTTTCCTTTATATGGGTGTGTATTAGCAAATCTTAACCTCTTTTATAAATGTAAAGGTAGTTTAATAAATTCAAAAGGAATACCTCTAGAAGTTGATATTGTAGTCACCTTTGGAATGAAAGATAGCTACTAATATACATTAGAGTGTTGATTATTCTTTTGGAATTGCTAGATACTATTGTGTGAATTTATAACTACTATAAACTAATCAAACTAGCATAGAATTGCACCCTTGTGGGAGATTTTTTCAATCTCTCCCACTATTTGATACAAAATGGGAACACCTTTAGGCTATGGGTATCTTATAATGGAGGTGAACTTATAGGTTATGGACCAACACCCTAGGTGTATCAATTAGTCTCGTAGTAAACTACTCTAAACTACTAATTGCCAATGAAAAGGGTTAAAAGAGTCAAAAGGGATCATAATAATGTTAACAAGGTGATGCACCAAATTAAATGAGAACTCATAGAATCATGAAATATACACTAAAAAAGCATAATATATTACTAGCTAACACAATCTCAAAATATAGCTAATTGCATAAGTGCTTCATACACTAGGTTCAAGAATTGATGAATGAAGCTAGAAAGAGTTCTAAGACTCACTCTAATCTTACATTAATGGCATAAATAACACAAATTAAAACTTTTAATCAACTATAAAACACATTAAAATAATCAAGAAAGAAGGACAATGGCATGGAATATTCTCCTTCATAATGCCATCATGCACAAGCTTACTAAACATATTTTCAAAGAAAGAGATGGGTAAAGAAAGTATTTATTAGCTTCAAGAGGTCTTTCATACAATTTTTGACAAATTATAGACTTATTAAATGAGAGTATCTCCTCTTACAAAATTGAGACAAAATTTATATCCAAAGTGAGAGCATTTCTTCTAAGAACTGAGAGAGAGCTTACCAATGAGAAAAAATGGAAGATATAAGAAAAAGGGGAGAAAGAGGAGCACATCAATCAAGATAATTAAATGAGGTATATTCATTTTGATGAATTCCACCACCATATTTTGATCAAATTAGATCTAATACATCATAGGCAAGATAGTATTCATTTGTCCCAATAACCTATGTATCATTTCATTGATTGATCAACACACTAGAGGATAAGTATTTGCACAAAGTGGTGAGTCATAATCCATGATTATGAATAAAACACTTTAAAGTCTCTATGAAATAATTTAATGCTTCAACTTCTTTCTCTAATCCCCCAATCTGCTCTATGAATTCCTTTGCCATCTCCCACTTGCTTTTATGTAAGGACAAAGTCCTTATGTCCATGAACCTGACAGAACCATGCTATGTTTGATTTAAGTGGTGGTAGGTACCTACTGGTCAAGGATATATCTTGGTCTAAATATGAGACACTTTTTCACATCTACCCCTATGCCAAACATGAGCATAGGTTTACTATATATCAAAAACCAATCCATTTTATTGATTTTCCTATAGTTAATATGTCAATGTAGATCGATAGGTTGGATGGTCTTACTTTTGAACTATATTAGGTCTAAACATACCTAATCTATATATAATATTATAAAATCTAAGGACATATTATTCATGATGTTTAAATATAGGAAAATCAAGTCTACATGCTTTGGATCCTCCAACAGAGGTCTTGATTAAGCTATAATGCCATCCTTTAAAATTTTTGCTTTGGTTTGACCTGAGTCAAATTCATTTTCCATTGGAGTCCATGAATTTCAAATTTTTACCATGACCATAAATTTTGATTTATGCTTCCCACATTTTACCAAGTATCATCTCCACATTCATCTTTAAGATCCACTGACGTATTAAGCTCTTGCTCACCATTGATCTTAAATCTGCATAATCTAACACACTTAATTGATCTTATGGACCCACTAATAATATCAATCACTACTCACCATTAGACTTGATCTTATCTCCCATTATCTTGACACTTATCTTCACTAAATTATTCCTTAGTATTCATTGAATTGTTAACCCCTGCTCATCATTGATATGCTTTTATATGATAGATCGTGCACCATTGGATCTACTTGGGCCCACTAACACTGTCAATCCCCCATGCACCATTATATTTGATCTGAGATCCTAAGGTTTTGACACTTATAAACCATGCATTCATCCTTGGTTAATTTGAATCTAAATGGTTATTTCATTAACTTTAACCTGATGTTTGTGTTCATGTTCCACTCTACAAGTTCAACTTTAAAATTTTATATCTTGAGATAGAAAAGACATCAATATATGAAATTTTTAGAGGATGATCGTAGCATAAAAACACATGCTTTTTGATTTCTCTAAGTGTACCATAGGATTTCTTAGTATTCAAATAACACTCCTCATTTTAGAATTCTTGGAATTTAGAGCATGAGTAGTAAGTTTTGGCAACTTGATGTCAATTATGGTGAAATAGTGGTAGAAATATGTATTGGTGTTCCACAAATTTATAATGAGTGATGGTTGAGATCCATCATGGTCCATTCTTTGAGAATTTTAGATAATCTATATTAATGTTTAGTGAATGACGATATAACTTTAAGCTATAAATTAATCTCTTTGGATATGTATAATGAAGCTTAAACTAAAGTGATATGGTGTAAAAAAGGGAGTAAAGAGAAGGCTAAGGTAGAAAAGAGAGCAATTTATTACCAATTTTAGTCTTAAATATCATGAAAATGCATCAATTACAACTGAGTATGCATTCCACCAATATATAATGCAACATATTCTAAGCTCAAATTTCACTATATACTAGGCAAACTTTAAAGATAATGTAAAGAATCACAAGTAAGAACCAGGTCTACTTTTAAATATTTAAAACTATAGTCAAATAACATTTGCACATCTGAATATAGAACAAAATTAAATAAATCAAAACCTAATATCCTCTAACTAATCTAGCATATGCACAAATTAGAAACCTTGTGAATATAAAATTCAACCCAAAATTCAAAGAAATTATTCAAATTCAAGACATAAAACTAGCGATTAAGAGAAAATTTATATTAAAAATTGACATATTAAATGTGGGAAATCTTTACAAAACTTCTTAATTATATTACTTTCTTCAAGTGTAAAAAATTTGCTCAAAAAATCTCCCTTTTACAAGATGGTGATACATGCCTTTTATAGAAAGATAAGGTAGTGCATCGATCAGTTACAATATATAGGTGTAAAAAAGATAAGGATAACTATCCTTAAAAGTCCTAAAATACACTTGTTCTTCAAAATTAGACTGACCTAGGGGTAATATGTTAACAGACTAGCATATGCCTTACAAAATTATATTCATATCCTAGATATTACAATGCCTTTAACAAAAGGAATATTAGATACTAGGTGAGCCCATACTACAGGGTCCCCTTGTTGATTTGTATAAGTTTCATTACCTTCTGGTGTTGGTCTTTGATGATCTCCATGTCCATAATTGGCTTCATTAGGTAAACCTCTTCTTGATTAACCAAGTCATCCAAGTCTTAGTCATCCCTAGCCATGGCTTCATTTATGCTCCTTGCCTCTATAATTCTCTCTTTTATTATGAAAATCATGTCCAAAACTCTCATATTGTCCCTACCAAACTAGCCCTAGCTCTTACTCCTAACTGATTACATGACCAAAGTGACCCTATATTTGAATTTATCATCATTAATGATTCTAATTATAGTGGTCTTGTTATAATTTAGCAACACTACTCCCAAGAGCTACTCAATTCTAATGATCAATAATTTATCATCTACCAAAATCTTATTCAAATTATTTGTCTAAGTACCTAGACCTTGGACCTTGTCTATTATTATCCCTAGTATGATATTCAAATGTTATACGTTTATAGTCCTAAACTTATGAATCTTATTCCTAATCATAATGTAAATAAGATCCCTAACCTGAGTCTCTACCTTCTACCACGCTGCTATTAACTCCTTGGCTATTTTACCCTACTGCCTTAGGGCATCCTACCTTAACTTTATTGAACTCAAAGAATTTAACATATCAAATAATGAGGCTTCAAACATATCCACTATGGGTTCAAGGACTAAAAAAATGGCCTGGGTTTCTTCTCTCTTTCCAAGTTTTGGATCCTTTATTTCATCCCTTAGACCACAACCTTTGCTTGAGCTGATTGAGCCTCAGTCAAGCTCTCAACATCCTCTTCATGCATAGTAGCCTCACCAAGCTTTTGACCTCCCATCAAGGTTAATCCTACAATGGGATCCACCTTTTAGAAGGTGAATTCCTCAATGTCCACCATAGCCTTCCTAGTGGTGACCCTTTCCAATCTAGCTATTTTTGTATTAAATTGCATGGTGGTGGATGGTCTTGTGAATTTTAGAGGATCTAAGACCTCTACACCTTTGTTTCTTGATGCTGCTAGAGTATCCATTTTCTTGTTCTCTAGTCCTAGAGTGAACAAAAGCCTTCTTTCTTCTTGATCCTTTACCATAACCCTAATTCATGGATTCATATCATCATGTACTTCAATATTGACAACCTCTATGAGTGCCCATGAGTGAGAGAGATAAGGAATCTTTTGTAATTTCCCATAAATAAAATAGTCAGGGTTGACTGGTCCATGAATGGGGAATTCATCACTGAATAGATTGACTTCACTTATGGGGTGAGTAAAGGTCAATATTGGTTTCTTCATTGGTCCAACATGAATCAATGCTAGCTATATCTTCCTCTTCTCTTAGGATGCCATAAGGACTATGTCAAGAGCAATATATTTTCCTTTCTCTCCTCCAAGCTCCCATTCTTGGATTTGATTCCCTTTAATCAATTCTTCTTCCCTATTTATCTCACATGCCTCTGCAAGTTCCTTGAGGGCACCCTCATGTGTCTCTTATAGTTCTAAGGTAATCATATATATATATATATATATATATTTAATTGGTGAAGGTGGCATTTTTGGGAGTGTTGAAGATGAGGTCCCCTCTCCAAGTCTCTCTTTTAATTTAATCTCTCCCAATTTATCATTACCATAGCCTTGTTCATCCATGCCTTACATGATTTTCCCCTAAGGCAATGGTTCCTCCACCTAAGGTTGTTCTTGGGATGTCTCATATGTTATAGGTAACAAGTGATATTAGAGAGGGTGCATTTTCCATGCCTCTCCATATGGCTTATCATCCTCAGTCAACCTATGTTCAAGTTTGATGTTGTTCCCTTAGATATTGGCCAACACCTCTTCATAATTCTTGTCCTGAATGTAAATGGTGTCATGAAAAATGAGTTGATGCATGTATTCAAGCTTGGGTAGCTTCTTCTCCTTAAAATTATTACTCACTATACTCTTTGGGTCCCACATTTTGAGTTCATCAAGTTGAAACCCAAATGGGTCCCTATGTTTAGACATGGTATCAACCTATTTCTAATCTTAATGTATAATCCTCCTAATAATTAGAGGGAAGTGGTGGAAAAGACCCTTCCTCTTTTATTTGAAAATTCCATCAATGTCATAGATGAGTTGGGATGTAATTTCTTACTCAACCAGCTTGTTGGGAACATACACTAGCAATTTGTAGGGATGGGACATGATCCCCTCAATCTTGATAACTATACAATCAGGGTAAAACCATATGTCACACATTATTTATAAATACTTATTGAATAATGGATAGACCCTAGGTATGGGAACACTTGTGGTAGCCTCCACTATGTATAGGTAAACATAGTCATGAATAAATTGCATATGGTTCTTGTACTTAAAGATATGCAATTTCGAGTAGTGGTGGGAAATAATAGTTTTCCCCTCAAGAAACCAATTTTTAAACCTTGGGAAGTTGATAGAGGCAAGTAGGGAATCCATTAGGTATACCATCATATAAAATTGCTTAGATGTCTTCTTTTTTATGGTAGTGAACTATTTAGCCAAGAAGACACTAATCAAATCTCCAATTAGAGGGGTGAGGTTTTCTTCCACCATGAAATGCACATAAGGGACCTAGATTTTGTTTAAATAGGTGGGTGAGGGGGCTCCAAAGTCTCAATTTAATAGGGTCATTATTACTCTAATCCTTCCCTTTATTATACTATTAGTGTCTTACCCTAAAAGTCCCTGAAGATATGAGGCCCTTGGTGCAACTAGGGTCTAAGGATGGTGTCTAGGTCATGTGTGTTGGTCCATTCTTTGATTTTAGATAGGTTTATGTGGGGAATTAGGAGCTTATATTATTTATCAAAAGCTACAAGATAAATATAAGCTACTTTCTTAGAATTCCCTTCTTGAATGATCCATTCATTATCTACCCTATAATCAACAAAGATAGAAGCAAAGGTGTCTATACAATGTAGCACCTCAGACTTTGCAGTAATATGGTGAAGGTTGGTCATTTGGATAGTGACCAAGTCATAATGCCTCTAGATTACCTAGTAATTCTTTGCTCCTACTTTTTGATATGATTTAGCTCCTCTATAATGAAGAAGAGTTAAGACCAATTCCTAATTCTTGGAGAATTTAGGGCCACAACATCTAATTTAGTGTCCTTGAAGATTCAACCCTCATTATCTATCAACAAGTAGATCTTAGTCTCTTATTTTAGTTATTGCCTATGAGATACCATGATTTTTACTTCTAAAAATTATTTACCTTGAATAGAAAATGGTCTTTTTGAAATATCTTTTGTGCTCAAAAACATAATCAAGCTCTCTTTGGATCAAATTTTAACTAATTGAGTTCATTTACGTCACTTTTATGCAAAGTTTAGGGTTTTAGAGATTTAATGGTAAGATATATCTAGAATTTAGATTATACATGACTTGAATTTGATTTGTACCTTTGCCTTTATACCTTTGCATTTTTGATCCCACAAGATCTCCTATTTTATCATTTTATACTTACGTGGTGCCTATGTGGCATTGGTCTGGACCTTTCATAGAATTTTTTATAAATGCCTTTTGAGCACTAGCCATTGGCATTTAAAAATGCCCCCTTTTATTTTTCACCATTGGATTAACATCCTAGATTAATGTGAGTCATGTTGACCATTTTTTGCCCAATAGGCCAAAAATTGGTCCCCTTATGTCCCTATTATTTTAGGCCATTTCATTTTTTGATTTTGCATGAATCTGGTGATTTTTATGGACTCTGTAGGTCCATTTCTATGGACTCTATAGGTCCATTTCTATAGACTCTGCAGTATTTCTATAGACTTCACAAGAACTTCTACGGACTGTGCAGTGAGTCTTTCAGTGCATGAAAAACTAGTTCAAAGAGTGTGAAGTTTTACAAAGCTTCTTCGGGCTCTTGTCTAAATAAATTCACAAGGAAAGTTAGCATCTTTAAGCCATTTAAACCATTGAACTAGTCAATGCTTTGGTTCAATGCTTTGTTTCAAGGCTTAGGATTAGCATTTAGGTTCAATGCTTCAGTTCAACTGCAAAAAGTCATCGACAAAGTTCATCGCTTTGGTTTAATCAAATCGTTCAATGGCTTTTAGTTCAATCAAATTTCATTGGCAAGGTTCAATGCTTCAGTTCAATTCAAATGGTTCAACAACTTTTGGTTCAATTAAAGGGTTCATCACTTGGTTTAAAGCTTGGTCTATGCCTTGGTTCAACAACTATTTGAACCATTGAACCAGTTCAATCAATTGGTTCAACAGTTGGTTCA
Source organism: Torreya grandis (assembly GCA_037957365.1). Lineage (NCBI taxonomy): Eukaryota > Viridiplantae > Streptophyta > Pinopsida > Cupressales > Taxaceae > Torreya > Torreya grandis. The sequence goes on from JARHVA010009972.1 coordinate 106,316, forward strand.
AAGGAGTGGTTCAACCAAAAAGGTTCAAGTCTCTTGAAGGACAAGTGCCCTTGTAGAGGGTAGTTCTAGGTTCAAGAGCCTATTTGGAGGGTAGGGAACACTTTCGAAGAGGCCACGAAAAGGATCCTACAAAAGACTAAGGAAAAAGAAATAATTATTCAAGCTTTTTGTTCGAAGGAATTCCTTCAGACAAAAAGTTTGAAGAAATTTGGGAGAAAAAGTTGAGAAAATTCTGAAGGCAAAGCAACCAGACAATTCTCACGGACTTTTTGTCCACAGGGAAAATTGTCTATGGAAAAGGCCCATGGGGAAGAATCCATGGGAAAATGTCTGTGCAAAAATCTTGAAGGAAAATATCCATGCATAATGTCCAAAGGAAATTAGCTAGGAAGAAACCCAAAGGAATAACAAAAGGCTGAAGCAAAAAGCTGATGGAAATTCCAAGGGGTGATGGGCCTACGGATGTCAAAGTCAAGCACGGTGAACTAGCCATTAGTTTTCAAGTGATGACGGGTGTACAGATGTAAATTTTAAGATGATGAAATAGCCATTTGATTTTAAAAATGATTGAGTGCCAACTAGAAAAGAGCCCAAGGAACGCAGTGACCTACCAAAAGATAGCCCCGGGGGCTGAAAGAGCCAAAAAGAGACAAGACAAGAAAGAAGACAAAGTGCAAGAAAAGACAAAGCAATCCAAGTGGAAAAGGGGAGGTGAGTTATTGCTAGATGGTCACCAAACAGTTCAAAATAGTAAACATCATGGCCTGTCTTCTCTAGTTTACATTTATAAGGGAAAAAACTATGTGAATATCTAGAAAAGAGTAGTCTATTTGTAGAAAAGAGGTGCAACCCATGCTTTCACATTAATGCTTGAATGACAAAGTCAAGTTCGGTGATTATACAGCATGGTTCCAATGGGCCTCTTCTAGAAGAATGACATCAACAACAGTGACTTCCTCTTCCCAATGTTTTCAGTGCACATGGGCCAGCTTGTCAAAGAAGTTCCAAGTTATCTTCCCCTCTTTCTATACATTGTGAAAATTCTCATTTGGAAAGGAGCCAATCTCAGCCTTAAGGCAAAAATCTACCCAAAAATATCTCAGGCTTGTAAGGCAGAACTCTGTCAGATCTTACCTTGAATCAAGACTTAGCATTTTTACCTCCATTTGGACTTGCATTCAAGCACATGTCTATGTTTTATTTTTGTGTTAAGTCATTTCCTTTTATTCTTCTCACAGATCAATTCTAGCATGTCTAGCACATTGTGAAGTTTCTTTTCTACAGGTCTATCAGAAGTGTCTACAACAGTAATATAGGTGCATGTGAATAGGCTGCCAAAGTGTGTCTTAGAACACCTTTGATAGTTCCTTCCTGTATCTCTATGGACCTATGACTCACTGATATAGAAGAGTTTTCCAACATTAGATGAAGTGTATAGGCACTTCTTCTTGGTGAAAAGTGTATGTTTGGGCCTAAGTGGATCAAACTTTTCTAGTGTATCACCCTTATTATTTTTAGGTTTAGGTTTTGTTTCAGCATCTCTCTCTCCCTTTTCATCCCCCCCCCTTTTTTTACATTTATTTGTTAGCAGTAGGAGAAACTAGGGCCTAAAAGATACATCAGAGGGATCTAGCCCTTATCTAGAGACTCTCCCCTCTAGCTTTTCTGGTCCCACAGGCGAGAGGGGAGTTTCCATTTTGACGTGTGGAAGGAAGGAGTTAGGCATCCTACCCTGGGTGTAATCCACTGCGTCAAATTTTTTTTGGCATGCCCAGTGGGACCAACTAGGACAAGTTGTGTCTAAAGAGTTGAATAATTTTTGGTGTGTTCTTCAACCAACCAGCCTTTGGAGGCTTTTGCATCAACACCAATGGTGACTCTGAGTTAAATCAACTAGTTAAGTAGTTCTGGTGCCATCAAGAAATAGTATTTTGGTATGTATAATTCCATCATTCAAAGCCATGGACCCTATTTTCCTTAGTTAGCCTGGCTATGATCCTTACCAGCCTTATGTTGATCCTTATCAGGTCTAATATGACTAGTCTCATCCCTATCATGAGCTATATCAACCTTATGCCAGTCTTCTCAATGTGTCACTTCTCCTACTCAACCTAATCTCTTTGCCAATCAACTCGTTTCCACTTTCAAATGAGCACTGCTGGGATACAAAATGTATGTAGTAGAGCTTGACACCAGAAGGGGATGTGGCCAAGAAATTCCTAATCATGTCATCCATCAAGTGAGAAATGCACTAGATCTGGTTAAGAGTGAATGGACTCCTATTGAAAGAGCCAATTGGCAAAGGCTTACAAGTGAGATGCTAGATGTGAGTGGTCTGATTGCATCTTTGGAAGAGAAGCTGAGTATTCACAAGAGGCAGCCTTACCAAGTCTATCAACCTGAATACCCACTACCCCAAATATCATACCAATCATACACAACCCCTTATTATGAGCCAAGTCAAGCCTATCAAAGTCCTTTCCCCAATCATGTTGAGGAGAGTTATAAAATAGTAAATCTTGTGTTTAAGGCTAATCTTGATAGATAAATCGAATTGGTAAATCTTTAAATGTAGTAGTCTATTTTGGCAGCAAGGGAAGTGGAATCCAAACCCTCACTACTTTCTCACATTGTGGCCCCATCACCCCAAAAGGAGATGCCCAGTCCTAATATCTTGAGCTAGAATAAAGTGATTGAGTCATGGAGTAGCAAGGAGGAGAAAGACATTGTCCAAGAGTGTGAGGTACAAAATGAGGATAATCTGACTAAGTAGATTAAGGAATTAGAGGCTAAGATGAGACTACTTAAAGAAAGAGAGATGGAGCTTTTAGACCTTGTAGTGGAGACTGTGCCAAAAGATACCCCTTCTACCAATCCTCAAGCTAATTTTAATATTGATGAAGTGTTGGTAAAGTGGAGAATTGAAAATCAAGTGATTATGGCCCAAGGTCTGCCCCCATTTTCTCATGAGGTTTTAAAAGGATCCCCTAATTCAATTTCCCAACTTAATTTTGGTGAGCCTTGTGTGCCCCCTCCTATTCTAGAGAAATCCCCCTCTTGTGTGCCAAATCCTTTCTATCAAATGGCACTTTCTCATTCTGTCTCATCTGATGCATTAATCGATCCTACCCTTAATCCCGTGTGCCTAGCTTTCCAACACACCTCTCTCCAGATAGCTCTTCCTATACATGAGCAGATCTTCCCAAATCTTCCCCAACCTCCTCAAGTATTTCAACATGATCTCCAAATTCTAAGTTGGAAGAAGGAAAGTCATGAACCAACCCAAGACCTTGGAGATTCCAATCCCAAGATCATGAGCTAGAAGCAAATAGTAGAATCATGGGGTAGAAAGGAAGAGGGGGAGAAAGGTTTTTCTCAAAACCTTGAAGAAGATGAGGATGATCCTACTCTTGATGATGATTATGATCTCCAGCAAAGGCTCTTCCAAGAAGACATAGACAGGCAGATTACAGAATTGGAGTCCAGAGTGAGTTTCCTTAGCCATCATGTGATGGATGTTTTAGACCAAGTAGCAAATTCCATGTCTGAACACACCCCATCTACACACCTCCAAGAGAACTATCAGGCCATGCCTGATATAGATGAAGTGTTGACCAAATGGAAAGAGGAGAATCATTTGATTATATCTCAAGGACTGCCTCCTCCTCCACATGAGTTCGTCTGTTAGCCTTCTATTTCACCCCTTCTCAAGGAGGAACCTGTCTTGAAGGAAGTAAGTAAAGAGGATTAGGCTTAGTTTATGACTGATTAAGGAGACTTCATGAGTACAGATGAGGAGGAGATCACCATAGGTGCCCCCTTTGATGAACAAGGAGATAAGTCACAAGATTTTGCCTCTATCTCTGATGATGAAGAAGTGTTTTCTACCCCTTTTATCATTTTACAAGACGTCATGGAGGGGCATGGACACTTTCTTGATCATGTTTTTAATGATTCATTTAAAGTCATTGGGGTAGGCTACGCTCCTCTTCAAGGAGGCTATGAGATAGATAAGAGTGGAGAAGGTAGCATTAGGACTCAAATAAGTATGCAAAGGGGTTACAGGCTTTCAGATTTATCCTTTCAAGAGATTGGTGAATCTGAAGATACTTTCTTTGAAGTCATCAAGGAGGATGATCATACCATGTAACCTAAGCATGAGGTAAAAGGGGATAAGCCAATCAATGATGCATATCAAGGGGATTATGGTAATGAGCCAGTAGTGATTGATTTCTTGATGAGATACACTAGCATGAAGAACCAATAGGAGGCAAGCTTCCAAGAACAAATAGAGTACGTATATGTTAGAAGCATGTTTGATTTTGATCCACTTAGATGCAGGCCAATCCAAGTGGCAGGCAAGAGGAGCAGGTCACCAAGTCTCCACTTCATTTAGCCACTTGTTTGGCACCATAAGTTTCTTAGCCAGTAAGGGAACTTAATAAATTTTCCCTTTGATCTAGGAGGGAAGTAGATATACTTGGTTAGTTGTACATAGTAGTTTTTTTAATTTTTCTTTCCTACTTTCCCTAAGTGTTGTTTTCACAATTAGTGTTTTTTTAGCCTTGTGTGTGTTTTCCCTTGTGTCTGGGGTAAAATGATTCATGATCAATTCTAGGATCCCTCAAGGAAGTGGCCAACTCTTTTAGAGCTGCATTTGACTCCATGCCCAATGGACTAAAAGGCAACTAGTCTCTAAGCACAACAGGCATGCTTCCCCTGGGAGTCACTAATTTGTTGACAATTTTTTGTCCAACAGGACAAAAATTGGTCCCCTTCTATCCCTGCTATTCTAGGCCATTTCATTTTTTGATTTTTCATGAATCTATTGATTTCTACATATTCTACAGGTCCATTTCTATGGACTCTACAGGTCCATTTCTAAGGACTTTGTAGGTCCATTTCTACGGACTCTGTAGGATTTCTATGGACTTCACAAGAACTTCTATGGACTGTGCAGTGAGTCTTATGGTGCATGAAGAACCAATTCAAAGAGTGTGAAGTTTTACAAAGCTTCTTCAGGCTCTTGTCTGAAGAAATTCACAAGGAAAGTTAGCATCTTTAAGCCATTTGAACCATTGAATGAGTTCAATGCTTAGGTTCAACACTTCAGTTCAACTGCAAAAATTCATCAGCAAATTTCATCGCTTTGGTTCAATCAAACAGTTCAATAGCTTTCAGTTCAATGAAAGTTCATTGACAAGGTTCAATGATTCAGTTCAATTCAAACGGTTGAATGACTTTTGGTTCAATCAAAGGGTTCATTACTCGGTTCAAAGCTTGGTCCATGCCTTGGTTCAACAACCTTTTGAACCATTGAACTGGTTCAATCAATTGGTTCAACGGTTGGTTCAAAGGAGTGGTTCAACCAAAAAGGTTCAAGTCTCCTGAAGGACAAGTGCCCTTGCAGAGGGTAGTTCTGGGTTCAAGAGCCCTTGCAGAGGGTAGGGAACACTTTCAAAGAGGCCACAAAAAAGATCTCACAAAAGACTAAGGCAAAAGAAATAAATTCTTTGGACTTTTTATTTGAAGGAATTCCTTCAAACAAAAAGTCTGAAGAAATTCAGGAGAAAAAGCTAAGAAAATTTTAAAAGCAAAGTGACCAGACAATTCTCATGGACCTTTTGTCCATAGGAAAATTGTCTGCAAAAAAGGCCCAAGGGAAGAATTCATGGGAAAATGTTTGCACAAAAATCTTGAAGAAAAATATCTGTGTAGAATGCCCGAAGGAAAGTGGCTAGGAAGAAACCCAAAGGAATAACAAAAGGGAAGCAAAAAGCTAACAAAAAGTCTAAGGGGTGATGGGCCCATGGACATCAAAGTCAAGCACAATGAACTAGTTGTTAGTTTTCAAGCGATGATGGGTGCGTGGACGTCAATTTTAAGATGGTGAAATAGTCATTTGATTTTAGAAATGCTTGAGCGCCAACCAGAAAAGAGCCCAAGGAACGTAGCGACCTGCCAAAAGATAGCCCCAGAGGCTGAAGGAACCAGAAAGAGACAAGGCAAGGAAGAAGACAAAGTGTAGGAAAAGATAAAATAGTCCAAGTGGCAAAGGGGAGGTGAGTTATTGCCAGATGGTCACCAAATGGTGCAAAATATTAAATAACATGGCTTGTCTTCTCTGGTTTGCATTTATAAGGGGACAAACCACATGAATATCTAGAAAAGAGTAGTCTATTTATAGAAAAGAGGTGCAGTCCATGCTTTCACATTAATTCTTGAATGACAAAGTCAATTTTCGCAATTATACATCATGGTTCCAATGGGCCTCTTCTAGAATAATGACATCAACAACAGTGACTTCCTCTTTTCAATGTTTTTAGTGCACATGGGCCAGCTTGTAAAAAAAGCACCAAGTTATCTTCCCCTCTTTCTATATATTGTGAAAATTCTCATTTGGAAAGGAGCCAATCTCAACCTTAAGGCAAAACTCTACCCAAAAATCTCTCGAGCTTGTAAGGCAGAACTCTACCAGATCTTACCTTGAATCAGGACTTAGCATTTTTACCTCCATCTAGAATCACATTCAAGCACATGTCTATGTTTTCTTTTTGTGTTAATTCATTTCCTTTTATGCTTCTCATAGATTGATTCTAACATGTCTAATGCATTGTGAAGTTTCTTCTCTGTAGGTTTGCTAGAAGTGTATACAACAATAATATAGGTGCATGTGAATAAGCTGCCAAAGTGTGTCTCAGAACACCTTTGATAGTTCCTTCCTCCCTGTATCTCTACGGACCCCTGACTCACTTATACAAAAGAGTTTTCCCACATCAGATGAAGTGTATAGGTGCTTCTTCTTGGTGAAAAGTGTATGTTTGGGCCTGAGTGGATCAAACTTTTCTGGTGTATCACCCTTTTTATTTTTAGGTTTAGTTTCTATTTCAGCATCTCTCTCTCCATTTTCATCCCCCCCTTTTTTACATTTATTTGTTAGCAGTAGAAGAAACTAGGTCCTAAAATATACATTAGAGGGAGCTATCCCTTATCTAGAGACTCTCCCCTCCAGCTTCGCCAGTCCCACAAGTGAGAGGGGAGTTTTCATTGTTGCGTGTGGAAGGGCGGGATCTAGGCATCCTGCCCCGAGTGCAATCCACTACATCAACAAGTCATTGATTGTAATCTGATCCTTTTCATATAATTATCTTATTTCTATTCTAATCTCCATGGTTGTGACACTTGTTGTCTTTGTGTGCCTCCCCATGCTTTGTACCCTACATCAATCATTTTTTTAATGAGCATTGGAAAAATGATGAGCTTTCAAGCCTTTGAAAATTCATGGGTGCCTTCATTCTATTAGATCATCCTCTACTAACAAAGTGTAAACCATCAGATCATCTATTAGTTTTGCTTCAAATGGGCTTTCATCACATGTCAAGATCACAATCTCTTAGGCCTTCATTGAAAAGTCTTTGGGGCCTTTACACTTATATCATTCTCTGGTGATGAAGCATGAGTTATCAATCTACGAACATGCCCAAGCTTTAAGTTAGAACATTAATAAGGTGGGAATTAGGCTTAAATTCCTTAGGCTAAGGTTTATTTCATGTTTATTAAACACAAAATAAACCTTAAGCTAAGAAATTTATACTTAAGTTTTATGAATTCATACCAAGGGGACCAAGGTTAAATATTTTAGGCCAAAGTTTGCATTATGTTTAATAAACACAATGTATTCATTGGGCTAAAATATTTATGCCAAGCCTTACAAATCATGCTCAAAATGGGTTCAAAATGATATAATGCTCTGACATTAGATAGGGTTTTAATTTATTAATAAACACATGAAAACCTTTGGCTAGATGTATTTAGCCTAAGTTCTACATTTTCAAAGACCTTTTAAAATGAGACTTAGCATAAGTCTTTAGCCTAGGGTTCATGGAATTTAAACAATATGCAATGGGGACCTTAGGATATAGACTTATATTAAATTAATATTTCATATGCTTAGATCATACCACCATTTAAGTCTTTGTAGATTGAATATTTTTGATGTTTGAGCATATTTTGAGCACTTCCCTTAGCTTGCAAATCAATTTCTAAGCATTTCAACAAGATTTTGGAGTGTATTTTGATCCTAAGTAAAACAATTCATTAGCTTAAATTTAATAGTCTTAATGATGTCAAATAAATTTTCATAGATATCAAATAATGGTTGTGTAAACATCAATTTTAATGTAGTGAAGCTTTTAATTTTATGAGCTTAAAGTTGACAGTTGCTTGGATGTCAAATACATCCTTGCTGACGTTAAATGATAGTCATGATAATGTCAATTTTAAGCTCATCAAATTATTGTGACCCACTATGAGAGTGCCACCTAACACCTCTGAGGGATTTCCCATGATCTTGGACTTAATTTACTTTGTTAGATCAAAATTGGCAACAAAGCAACAACAGTATGATCATGATCTGAGAGCTTGCTCATGATTAGTTACTTTATCAGGGGAAAGCCATTTGTATTTGATCATCAAATTTAGGGGTAATGTGTATTGATCCTACAAGCCATTTATAATCCTTTGACTTTTTCACTGTGTCTCACTTTGTTTGATTGAATCTTTATAATGAAGTGAGAACTGTTGATCATGATTCATGGGTTTGAATGTGATTGGTCTAAGTGGTTATGTGCGAGATTATGTTGAGCTTTCCTCATTCCATATGATCTAAAATCCACAAGGAAATATGAACCATTAGATCATCTGAGTTGCATGTCTTTTAAGTCTAAACTCAAGCCTTTCTCACTTTGTCAGATTGAATACTATGATAAAGCAAGGGTCATTGGATATTACAAGATGGAAGTAAGTTAAGTTAGTATCATATTGATATAAAAGACTTATGCTAAGGTCTCATTCATATTAATAAATATGTCAGGGCCTTATGATTAAAACCTTAGGCTAAGTTATAAATTCTTAACATAAAATTGGACTCGGGGAGCTAGTACTTAAGCTAAGGTGTTAATACTAAGGTTTCATTAGTATTAATAAATATAATGGGGCCTTAGGGTTAAAACATTAGGCTAATCTAGGAAATATTAAAAGGACCCTATAGAATTAATATTAGTTAGGTATATAAGGAACTTCAAAGGTAAAAATAATAAATGGGGCAAAGAATTTTAGGCTAAGTTTTAGTCATGTTAAAAAATATGAGTAAGCGTAAAACATGAGTTTATACTTAGGTCCAAAAATGGATTTTTATAAAAGGTTCCCACCAATTTAGATCTTTCCAATTTTCAAATTTGAACTAAGGGTTTTGAAACATGAATTTCTCAAGGAAAAAGACCATGGAACCTATAACTAAAATACATAAGACCATTCATTATCAATGTTAGCCCAAACTAAAGCAAAACATAATAAGTAATATTGCTTTTGGAAAAGTGGATGATCTTCAAATTCTAAAAATGATCTTATCATGCCATATTTTCATGTTCAATTTGAGGGTTTCTCAAGGGTCCTAATTTTCAAAAAATGGGGATATATTGGCCCTAATAATTCCCATGTGGTCTTTTACCTTGAGAGTATTTCCCAAGTGCATTTATTAAATGTAAAATCAACTAACTTGTCCATTTCTTCATGACATGCTTGCGATGGTCTGGTCTCTCTAGACTTGTGCAAGTCATTTTTATCTCTTTATAATGCTCCAATGGACTTCTAAGAATTTTTTCAACATGATTCATTCCCTTGAATTCTTGAAACATCATGAAAACCTAATGGTATTCTTCACTTTGCAATCCTAGATTTTTTGCCAAGCCTATTTTCCAAATATAAACAAATTGCACTTTAAGCTTCCTTAAAGTGTTTCAAAAGCCTTGAAATCAATATGTGATCTTCAAACCACTCATTCCATTCAAAAATATACTTAGTTTATCACTCCATACCAATACCTTTAGAAATTGATCCATCTAGGCAAATTTCCATATTTAGGCTAAAATTAGCCAATATAAGGGTTGCACACATCTTAAGAATAAACAAGCTATAAGTCTTAGGGTACCTAGAAAAGTAATAAGGCCTAGTCATAATATGATACATGAGCATACTCATATGAGTTTCCTCAAAAATTAGAGGTGTCAACATCATCTCTACCCTATGATAAAGATGAAAAATACTAAAATTAGTAACTATAAACAATGGAACATGGGAAGAATCACTAAAATATTGAATTAAAGAACAATGATAATAGACAATCTCAGCATCATGATCCTAAATAAAACTACCTAAGAATGGATCATCTAAGGTGTAACCATCATCATAGTCAGGTGTGTGAAGATAAATGATGTAGGTAGGTATGAATTTGTCATTTAATGAGGTGTGATGAATGGAATGTCAAGTCTTAGTTAAGACAATGGGGATATCATCATAGGGAGGTTTATGAGAATGAGGTTGTAAAGAAGTAAGAAGCTGAGAGATGAGATAAGGTGAGAGATCAGAAGTTTAAATATTTAGGTTGATCTTATTAGGCCTATCATCATTAGAATCTAAGAGGTTAGAGGTAATATTCACAATGAGTTTAGGATGCATGTTGTAACCTCAAGTGGAATCGATAGGAAAGTTGAATTGTTGAGACTCATGAAATGGAACACTAAGTAAAGGTTCAAGAGTATAAATCTTGAAGACACCATGGTCTTGAAATTATTTAAAATTTTAAGGGTTAATGTCACCCTAAATCCTATAGATGGATCCATTTTTAGGTAATTTAATGCATTGGTAGGCAAAAGAAGTAATAGCTCTCATATGGTGAGTCTAAGGCACACCAAGAAATATGTTATAAGAGAGATGAAAGTTGAAGATCATCACCTTCATATGAATGGTGATAGGTGGGATGGTAATGGGGAGCCACACATAATTTAAAGGAAGAATTTACCTTAAATCATATACTTTACATGTGTTGTGTGTGGATTTAAGATTGCATTCAGAATATCCAAGGGTTTTGATAAAATCAAGAGAGGTAACACAAGTACTAGAAACCTCATCAATAAAGTCACATTTGACTTAGATATCACTTATTTGAACACTAATTAATAGAGGAGGATCATCTACATGAAGGAAAATCTCATCAAGAATCATATAAGTGATGGAAAATTTTATGGGAAGATAAATGTCTATTGTTTCATCAACATGGATGGACATCTCTTCACATTATTGCAATATACTATCTTTGGATCCAGATAAGGTTGATTTGTGTCCTACTAGGGGAGGATGGGGGATGTTCATTTCAAATAAGAGTTACATAAGATAGTTTTGATGATGCAGAGAGTTCCTCATAATCACAAGGAATGGAATTTGGGATGGGATATTAGTGAGTTCCATGATGGGATCCCACTGATCATAACCCATAAGAATGTTGTTATAAATAGGTGCATAAAGTTGAAGGAGGTCCTCACAAGGAGGAGCAAAAGTGTATTGGAATCTATATTGATTAGAAAGAAAAGGTTCAAAATATGGTTGTAAATTATGTTGTGAAGATGAAGTAATTAGTTCAAGTCATTGTTGAGAATTAGTAGAATAATTGTTAATAGAAGCTTGAATATCATGATTGTTAGGTAATGAAGATGAAGGGAGAGTAGAAATAGAATGGGAAGTGTTATCCAAAGGAGGATTTGGAATTATTTCATAAAAGGTTATAAGTTCATCTTTCCCCAAATCATTTAAATGAGTTGGAGAAGAATATTAGATAACACTAAATGTTCATAACAATGGAGAAGTCTAGATAGGTTGAGGATCAATAAAAATAACCACCCTTCACATATTAGTCATATTGAACACATTCTCTTTAGGAGTGGGGTCAACAAGACTTTCTACAATCTTGGTGGAAGGGGTGGTCTTATCTTGGGTATCTTTATTAGGTTTATGATTAGGAAGAGGGTCTTTATAAAGAACCAAATGAGCATTAGCTTGATTCAAGGCTTGAGATTTAGTATGTGTTTCATGAGCCTTACAAGTAATGTCATAGGCTTGTTGAAATTTTCAAATGATAAAGTCATGATAAAAATTAGGACCAAGATGAAAATCCATAGATAAATTACAAAGCTACCTATAGGTCTCATGATAATGAACCCAAAGAGCATGAAACCAACAAAACTTGTTGGGATCATACCAAGATTTCATAGGATGAGTGGGATCAAGTTCTCATGGAAGAGGCCTAGGTAAATGTTTTAGTAATTTGGATAAGGATAGGAGTTTATAAACATTTATGTCATTAGGTGAATATAAATGAGGATTGGTATATTATTCAAAAGGGGGATTTGGTTCTCAAGATTGGTTAAGAACAACAACTTGAATAGTGTGAATAGTGTCATAAGAATCTGTGACACCATCATTGGTAGCATTATATTTTTTTATTAAGTAATATGTGAGGACCCATAAAAGGTTGGGGAGGCTCAAATTGATTCATAAGTAAATCTTGATGTTTATCTTGGTTAATGGCCTCCTCTAAAGTACGTGAAGAGAGTGTGGAACTAATATTGTAACTTAGAAAAAAGGAGCATTGGTAAAGAGATGGAAAAGGTTATCATTGGTCATGTTATGTTCACATTTGTTAGAAATTTTTTTCCACCTTTTAAAAAAATCTTGGGAATTTTAATTTTCAAGTTGTTTACAATTTATAAAGTGGGTCAAAGTATTCTCGAGAAGATCATTAGTTTGGAACTCTTAGACTAGAGCATTTACTAAATCTTCCAAACTAGTAATAGAATGAGTTTTAAGTTGGTTTTACCAATCTAAAGCATCACCCGTGAGAGTATTGGCTAATAGATTGGTAGAGGCAAAGCTTTTAAATTTTATCCAATCCTTGTAAATATTTCTAAATGCTTTAGATAAAGGGTAGGATTGTAGACACCTAAATATGGCCACTGATAACCTCCAATCAGGCTTTTGGCCAATTTCCACCCAAAATGCATAATTTGGCCTAAAAATGCTAAAAATGATAAATGATATGAAACTAACATATTCAAGTGCTAATTTTGTCCAAGGTATCCCTAAATGGGGCAATGTATTTATGGGCCAACTAACTTTGATTAGATCATTCTGAGTCAAAATACCAATTTTGCACCTAGGTTCTCTAGATTACTCTTTCCTATCAAATCTCTTACACAAGACATGTGCCTTTGTTATTTATTATTGGTAACATCCTAAATGGGATAATGGATCCAATGCATCTGACATCAACTTCTAATCCTAATCTAGTCAAATTTTGGACCAATAATAAGGCATTCTGATCAATTTGTGTACAAAGTGCTTAATCATATTTAAGAGATAATTAATCCAAATCAAGGCCTAATTAATCAATCCATGGAAACTTGTTGAATACATTGTTTTTGAAATTAATATTAAATATATACATCATTAGGTGACCTAATTTCTTGGGAAGACATCCCTAGGCCATAAATGCCACAAATATTAGGACTCATGCCCTCCATGCCTCATCAATGCCTTCCATGATTCCCTCCATGCCTCTTAATTTACCCTTATTACAATGTCATGATAAGGATAATTATAAACTTAATTCCAAAAATTGAATTAATCCTCAACCACACATCTCAATCGTAGGATGGATGGTTCAGGTTGATTCTAGACATTCTCAAAAATCTATAAATAGAGAGGCCATGAACATCATTTTTAAGCTATTTTGGTGAAAAGTTATAATGCACAAATATCTTCAAGAAGCCATTGAAATTAGTGTTACAATGCTAAATTTATTCCAAGCCAAGCTAAGCCAAGCCATAAGCCAAAGGTGCCAAGGAGAGATGGAGGTAGCCAAGCTTCCATTGCCAAGGAATTCATGAACACAAGCCAAGAAGGACACTACAACAAGAATTTTAGAGCATCTAAAGAAGATAAAAGAAGGTTTATTTTGAATTTTAGTTGTGTGTTGTATTCATGTTTGTTAACTAAGATTTTGCTAGTGTCTAGGCCTATAGATGTTATGTTATTTAGTGTATTTCTTTCATTTTGTTTTCATTTTGAAACTAACACCATACTAACCATCCTCTCTTGAGGTAAATTCCTAGATCACACAATGACATGCTCAGTGAGACCAGACACATCCTCATGAAGATTATTTTGCAACTTTAAAATTTTCATTTGGATCATTAAAACTCTTCTAAATTGATTTTCTAACTTTGTTTTGCATTTTTTATTTGCTATAAATTTACATAGTAACTGACATCATCTAGTAAGACTGACATCTATTAGATAGCTTAAATGATGTCAATAAGTAAAACTGATATTGGTTGGATCCTTGTCATCGGTCACATTGGTATAATTGATGTCAGTTAGATAACCATCATCAATTATAAAATGTAACCATTGTCACTTATATAACTGATGTCGGTCACTATGTTTTTCTTAAAACATAGACCTGAGAGCTATTTTTTTAAATGTTCATTGTTTCAAACTTAAGATATCTTTAAGGTTAAAGTACATGATAATGTTTTTATTGTAGGACCAAGCTTGAAATTTGATAAAAACATGTTTAGATCACATTTTGCATTCTTAAAAATCAATTAGGAACCTTTTCTTGGTGTTTAACAAAAAAAATTAGATGTTTATGGTGAATGTTTTCAAAGTTTGAAACTAAGACCAAGGAGTCAAATGAATACCACCTCATTTTACATTTGAGCTTAAAAATGAACTCACCTTTTCAAAGTTTTTTGAATTTAATTAGTTGTTTAAATTAAATCTTTATTTGGCAAAAAGAGGGATGTTGCATGTATGCTCTTCCATTTGTCCCCTTTAGGGAACCTTTGGAATCAAAAGTGCCATTATTATTATAATTAGCCTAGTCCAAGGCTTATAAATAAATTCATCTAAAGAACTCCCCAAAAACTCATCAAAGTTTGGGTGACCTTGAAAATGACCCTAAAGTCTTTCTAATTTCATGTTTTCTTTATTTTTATACAAACTTGGCTTACGAAGAGGACTTCATCACTTCTCAAAATTTCTTTAGGGAAGCTTTGACCTAGGGTTTCACCTCCTAACATTGACTTCATTTGGATCCTAATTGGAGTTACACATGGGACATAGTGGCACTTTGGACATTTCACTACACTAAGTGAACAATAGGATAGTGGTAGAAAAAAGGATTAGACTTTTTTGCAACAATCCAAGTGATATGGACCCAAAATCTATGCTTTTATTTTGCATTGTTTGGCATGAAATTCATTGTGCAATTTATTCCCCTACAATGTTTAAAAACTTGTTAGATTTTAGACAAATCCCCACTTACCATGGAAGTATTATTGGTACAAGGTGTGTCTCAAGGTCCATGTTGTAGTACTATCATTTGAGAGAAGGGGGGTGTAAAAACCCTACTATATAATGTGCATTTACTTTTGGATGAACAATTAAAATCCTCTCAAATTATTTATATTGATGGATTCCAACAATAGAAATCAACCTTGTCAGTATAGGATCTAAGATCGATTAATTAGTTAGTCTTGTCCTAGATTAAAGTCTTGTTTGAAGTCAAAACTTGGTGTAAACAAATGATTTAAACCAAACACATAGTCCTAATTTTCCTTTGCAAAAAGAGGCATTATGTTTCCCACGTGAAAACATCAATTTACCTTATTCAAAGTTCATCAAAAGCTTGGGAGTCATATCATCCACTATGGCACAGTTGTGTTGCCCAATTGAGTCTAGACCTTTACCAAAGTTGTTTTAAGTCCTTCACTTATAATATAAATCTATAATTACACCTTTATAAGTTCATAGGTTTGATGTGTTAAGTGGGTCCACCATTTTCACTAAACTTAAGGGAACTTAGGTTCAATTTCCAATTTGGGTTGAAGGCCATTTTAGACTCAAGATGATTATCACCACTTGATAGACTTAAGCCATTTTGTGATAAACACTTGCACTTTTAGTCTATGCACCATAACATTTTGAGTCAAAAAAAGTAGTGTTATGCTATCAAAATTGTGGGAAATTATATTTTCCTTAGAGATTTTTTGAAACAAACTTTTTTGTCACACCTTTTGGGTAGTATAGTGTCATTGTACTACCCAAAAAAATTTAAATATTGTTTCATAGACCCTCTTTCATAGAGTTCAAATTTGTTCATACATTTTTAGACCAATCTAAGTGTAATTTGGTGATCTTTTGTCTAAAATAGTTATACTATTTACTTTTGTCTAGCTTGTTTTTCAAAAGAACCAAGTTTTATACCATTATTTATGAGAAAATAAACTATTTCTAAAAGTGCCTTTTATTTCATACCTTATACCTAGTTGATCAAGTTCATGACCAAGAATCAAATGCCTAGTGTTTGTTAGAATTGTTTCAAATCCATTAGATTAAAACTTTCATATTTTTCAAAGTCTAGCTTTTGATGCCATTTGGCCAAGAGTCATAGTGCATGCCTTGTTTGAGCCTAGATTTTTACATTGCATTTGGACAAAAGACCTAGCAAATTTTAAATTCCTAGATTAGTCTGATTTGAAACACTTCAACCTTAAAGTTTGGCATTTTTATTTTTGGTCCATTTACTTACGTATCTTTGTGTGAACAGTGAAATGTTAGATACTTCATGCTATCTTATTTCCTCATAAATATTTGCATAAACCTTTTGATCCTTTTGGTAAATCTAGACCAAGTTGGAACATCATCTATTTTAGATTCTATCCTTTTTAGAGTTTGTAGAATTCTTTGAACTTTTATCACATAGCATTGACTATGGATCCCAAAATCTATTCCTACACTCGTAGTAGACTCACGTACAATCTAGGGATTAGTAATGTAGTTATGCAAGAAGAAATGGTGCAAGAGTCCTATGCAAATAATATTGTTTATGAGATGGAATCTTATCCATCTTATAATACTCAATCAGGGGCACAAATCCAAGATCCATTAGTTAATTATCTAGTTAACACACCACCTTATTCAAAATAAGACCAAGAACAAACCACATAATACCTAGCTACAATACCCATAGTGGATGAGCTAGTTCTTCAACAATCATATTCTACTAATATAGCTTCCATGTATGATCCATTTTTATTTAAGTGACATTTTTTAGAGAATAAAGATGAGATTTTGGTTAGAGCCATAGAGATAGGGGCCAAGTTTCCAGTAGACTTTCCCCATGAAAATTTACTAATTTTAGTAAGAGTGCCCCACAATATCATTTACGATTATGAGGACTCTTTTAGTAATCCTATGGCTCTAGTCCAAATAACGTATCAAGACCCTAATATATCTAATCAAGGAAAAAACATCAATGGAAGATCACTTTAACCAAATGTAGATAGCATATCAAACTTACCTAAATATAGAATATGATTTCAATTAGATGAACATGGTGAGTAAGCCTCTCGTTTACCTAGTTCCTTCAACAGGAGTGTTGATAGAGTTAACTAGACAAGAGAATCTAAATTTTGACCCATTTTTACAAACTAATTTGATAGATAACTTGATGCATATGCCCATTATTGAAGAAGTGTCTTCAACCTCTACAAATAATAGTGACCCAAATGTAGTGGACAATGTGCAAACACTGTCCAATCTTGATCAAAGTGGTACTAATGCACAAACAACTAGCCAACAACATGTGCCTATAGTTCATCTTATGAGTGGATCATCATACCAGGAGGAGTTTCTACACCCCAACCTCAATCAGCTACTTCCTCAAGTGTACAACCTATGGGATTAGGTAATCAAATAATGGCTAATGTCATGTCTCAATGATAGAATGTGATGAACCCTACTCTTCCTCAACAATTACTGACTAGTATTCCATAATAATAGGTACAATCTAATGTATCAATGCAACAGAGGAAAAATACATTGCCACCTCAATCAAGGGCAATAAATGTTCCACCTCACTAGGTAATGATGAACATACATCTTTAGTCATAGACCAATATGCCAATTCAAAACCAAGTAATGACTAGTCAATAATGTACAAATATTGATCAGTGACAAATTTGGAATCTGTAACATGTTTTCACTTCTCCATAGGGATTTGTACAAGGAGTTCCCCATGTTTTTAAAGTACCTAATAGACAACCATTGGTTCAAAATGTGCCACAAATTTAGAGACAGGGTCTTGGACCACAAGTTCCCACTCAATAACAAGGTTTGATTAGTTGGTAACATGTCCCTTTTAAACCATAGTAGGCACAATATAGTTATATCCCTTTGTCCTATCCATAAAATCCTCCAAGTCAAACCTTTATAACTAACCCAAACTAGAATATCACATAACCAAATGTGAAATTTCAAGTACATCCTAATCCATGCATGCATATTCTTGGTCTATTCCCCAACCAAACCAATACACCCCAATAGGTATTTCCATCATACTATGGTCAAAGTGTCCCACTTGTGACCTCCCAACCATCTACCTAAACCAATATTCCCCCTCAAACCAATGTTCCTTCTAGTTTTCTATCCAAAGAATTATAATAGATAAATGATGTAATTGCTACCATTTAAGATGGTAAATATATTAAAAAGTTAAAATTAGATGATGTATGTTCCTACCCATTCAACATGGAGTATTTGTAGATACCATTTCTTCCAGGATACAAACCACCAAAATTCATCAAATACAAAGGGAAAGGTGACCCTAAGGCTCATTTGACCTAATTATTTATCACATGTCAACTAGTGTCATATAACAACATATACCTTTTGCTATTTTTCCCAAGGACCTTGGTTTGATAATCCTTAGAGTGGTTTTTAAATTTGACCAAAAATTCAGTAATAGATTTTGATGATCTTTTTGATAAGTTTGTGCAACACTTTTCCTATAATCTTGAGCATGAGATTTCATTAGTGGACTTAATGCAAGTAAAGAAAAAAGATGGTTAAAGTTTTGTAAGTTATCTATAATGATGGAGATCCCTTTCACCCATAGTTTACTAGATAAATAATTAGCCACTGTGTTTACTAAAAATTTGCATAGTGATCTAGCTTATCATTTGGAATTACAATGTGCACATACTTTCAAGGAAATAATTGATAAGGGATTGTTGATTGAGAGAGAACTAATCAATAAAGGAGTTATCAAGCTTAATTCAAATAATAAAAATGAAGATACCAATTAGGTAGATGACCAACGTCCCATTCAAGTGCCAACATTGCAACCGACACAGGCCGATAACCAAAAAAGACTGAATTAATTCAACCACAATAGGAATTTTATGGGAAATGAAGTTACCAAATCCTATCATGTCCAAATGGTAAAAAAATCATCAACACCACATTTTTAGCTTACTCTTACCTAGAAACCTATCCAACCAATATTGCAAGTATAATAACCAAGAGCTGCATAACAAATATAGTAGTTGTTACCATTGCAAACCCCTCTTCCTAAGAGAACCATGCCTGCACATTGTGTCTTTAGTGACCTAAGAGAACCTATTAAGTTACACATGACTAAAATAGGTTTGTAAGTCATATTACAGGGGGTAACATTAATACCATCTCCATTAATTCTAGACCAAGAACTAATCAACCCAGACTATTACTAAACAACATTATTTAGCCAAATTATATGGATAATCCTTATTTGACTTAGGAGTGCATATAGGAAAACTAGAAAATTGAGACTTCCCCTTTTGGACCCTATAATGACAACTCATCTTTGCCATGTGACCACATGTGAGTGCTCCAAAAACTAAGACTTGTCCTATTTGGTCTCACACCATTCCCAAAATTTGTTAGCAATAATGGTCTAGTATTTGATCCTAATTATGAAATAATAACTTGGAGGTTGAAGATCACTATCCTAGGCCCACAACCATCTGCCACTTTGCCTATCATCCAACCAATTATTTAGCCTCAGAATAAACCATTCACTATTGACCAAGATAAAAAGTTTGATATTGTGGAACAATTATAGAAGACACCAAAAAAAATTCTATTTTAGATTTGTTGTGAACATCAATAATCTACAAGAACATCTTGAATGAGTTTTTGACCCAATCCACTATTGTTAGTGACATATCCCCTAATAAATTTCAAGCTTTGGTTGGATACCTAGCTCCAACCCAAAATGTCACATTCAACTAAAGTGATCTATCTTCCCTTGGCTCACTCCATAATAATCCATTATACATAAAAGTTTATATAAGATGGCATAAAGTGAAACGTGTCCTTATAGACAATGGATCTAGCCTCAACATAGTGTCTCTAAAGCTCATCAATATTTTTGAGTACATAATGGTAGATCTCTAGCCAGAAACAATAACCATCAAAGCCTATGACAATCAAGAAAGAGAATCACAAGGCACAATTAGTTTACCAATTATCATTAGGCCTCTGACGCATGATACACTTTATCATATACTTGATCTTGAATTATCATACAATATGCTTCTAGGTAGGCCTTGGTTACATGAGATTCATGCAATCCCATAAATGTTGCACCAATGTATCAAGTTTTCCCACTCAAGGATGGAAGTGAATATTCTAAAATATTTACACCCATATGAACACTGCAAGCATTTTGAGGTTGAATTTAAAAGCTATAATTATCAATATGACATGAATCTAAGTTATAAGAAAAATAAATGAAAGGCTATACTTATTGATCCTTCACCAAATAATTGCATAGATCATAATACCTTGGATTCCCTTTCCCACATGCCACCTCCTGAGGCTTCTAATCATTTCACCATTTTAGATAATGGACATGGAGAGTATGTGACCCATGATACATTTCATATTTCCAATCTTCCTTAAAATTTGAAAACCTTTGGGCAACCTAAAGTTACCCCACATATACATTGGTAAAAAAAGAACAAAGATAAGGGACCTATGACATTTGTACTAGCATCTAGCCTAGAACCTGACCCTCTTGAAGGGGATGAATCATGGTTATACAATGACAACCAAGATGATTGTTATAAAAATATAAAGTATCATACTCCCAATAGGATCATGGAGCATCATAATTATGAAGGAAGAGTCCTTAGACTAAATCAACAAGGAACCATCGAGCCAATTTCCATGACTTAGTATGAAATACCTTATCAACTTGGATTTAAACCACCTAGGGGTGATACCACATATCTTATTCAAACTCCATAACCAATGACTAGTGAGGATGATGTTGATAATAAAATAGAGTCTAATCATAATCCCACCTTTGATGACCTAGTTGAAACTAACTTGTTTGATAATAATGCCATTTTTACCCTTACCCTAACCATTCATCACAATCCATTACCATTATATTATCCCTAACTGATAGATTGGGACAAAAAATAATCTAGTCTATCAATTGATGAGTTCTAGAATGATGAGGCATTTTGTGACTTTTTAGGCCTTAGAGACAAAATTCTATTGAGAGATCACAAATCAAGATTCTCAATCACATTGGATCTTATAGCCTATTTTGAAGAGTAAGTGAACACCCTTAACCAAAAACAAATAAGTAAAACATTGAGGTCCCAAAGTGAAAACTTCTTTGAGGCCCTTTCTGACTAGGGAAAAAGTAAAGATAAAGTCCATTCTAGTGGTGAAACCCTATTTTAGGCATCATTAGATGGGGTGTTTTCTTCAAATATAGACCAAGAGACCACCAATGATGAACTTTATTATGGATCTAAGTTTAGCTTTGAGCAACAACAAGTATTTGATCAAATTCTTCAAGAATTTATGACTATTTTTGTCACATGGCCAGATCTTCCATAAGGGGACTCAACTTCATCATGCCTGGGAGAAGTTGAAGAGCAAATCCTAATGGAGGACCCTAACATAATTCAATAGTTAAAGTCATTTCCTACTATCCTAGAAGATGGTTTGACCCTTCTAGTTGAAGATATAACAATGGTAAATATCGAGACTCCATCAGACCTAAAATGGATAAAATTAGGTGCATTCCTCATGAAAGAGAAACATGATGCCTTTACAGCTCTATTGAGGGAATTTGTAGATATATTTGCATGGGACTATTATGACATGCTAGGTTTAGATCCCACCTTGGTTTTGTACCACATTATGGTTAATCTTGATGCCAAATTGGTAAAATAAAAGTTACGTAAGATGCATCCTTGCATTGTTATATTGGTAAAGAAAGAGTTGGAAAAACTCTTAAAAGTAGGATGTATCCAATCCATTGACTACTCAAAATGGATTTTTAATATGGTACCTGTTAGTAAAAATCTTGAAGGGATCAACATTTGTACTAATTTTCAAGACATCAACAAAAATTTTCCTAAATATGATTTTCCCTTATCTAATATCGACATGATCATCGACTCATGGTAGGTTATGAAATGCTTTCACTCATGGATGTCTTTTCAGGATACAACCAAATTAAAATAGCACTAGAAGACTGACATAAAATAGTGTTCACCACTCCATGGGGAACATTTTATTATCAAGTAATGTCATTTGTCCTTAATAATTCTAGAGTCACATATCAAAGGGCCATGATTTTCATATTTCATGATATGATACATGATATAGTCGAAGAATATGCCAATGACATATTAGGAAAATCTAAAACCAAGGTTGACCATCCATTAGTGCTACATAAGATATTTTAAAGATTATGGGAGTAAAAAGTTAGACTTAATCTAAAGAAATGTGTGTTTGATGTAAATACACATAAATTACTTGGCTTCATCATGTCTCGTAGAGGCATTGAAGTTAATCTAGCTACAGTCCATGCTATAATCAAGATGCTACCACCAACTAATTTAAAGAAACTTCATAGTTTTTAAGGTAAGATCCAATTAATCTAATGATTCATCTCTTAGTTAACAAACAAGTGCCATTCATTTACACACCTTTTGAATAAGGGAGTTGCATTTCACTAGGATGATCACTGGTAAGTATCTTTTCAACAACTTAAAAATTATCTTGTTAATATGCCTATATTATCACCTCATATGCTAGGAAAGCCATTCTTTTTATACCTAGCAGCTATCAACCATACTCTTGGGTCACTCTTGGCTCAACATGATGATAATGGAAAAGAGCATGTCATATACTATCTACATTGTACCTTAGTTACATATGAACATAACTATACACCTATTGAAAAAGTTTATTTGACCATGGTCTTTGTAGCTTAGAAACTATGCCATTACATGTTGAATAATAAGACCATCATCATTTCAAAAGTAGATCTACTCAAGTATCTACAATATAAAATATATTTTCAAGGTAGAATTTCTAAATGGGGCATGCTTCTCATTGAGTTTGACATAGAGTATGTCAATTAGAAGGTAATCAAGGGATAAGTTCTTATAGATCAACTTGTTGAAGCACCTCTCATAGACATCCAACCACTCATGTTTCAATTTCTTGATGAATCCATAATGATCATCATTGATACACCCCTTGAGGAGTAACCCTAGAAGATATATTTTGATGGTTCATTTACTACACATGGATCGGTGGCAGGCCTATTGTTTATTGCACCATAAGGGGATCTAATCCCTAAATAATTTATAATAAAATTTCCTTGTACAAATAACATGGTTAAGTATGAAGCACTAGTTGTAGGAATTAAAAAATTAGTGCATTAGAATATATTTCATCTCCAAGTTTATGGTGATTTGTAGTTAATCATCAATCAGATCACAGATCATTTTTAGACCAAAGATGACAAGTTGGTTCCATATAAAACCATGGTCGACACTCTTAAAAAAATTATCAACATTTAGTTTGAGCACATACCAAGGGATATTAATAGAACTATAGATGTCATGGTTACTATTGGCTCTCTGATTTGATAAATAGATAAAGCTAAAGAGTATTAGTTCCTCATTAAGAATTTATTAGCACTAGCTCATGAACCTTCAACCATTATAATAATTTGTGATATTATTGGTCCTAATTCTATCTGGTACTCAGACCTTTACAACTACCTTCATGACCAAGTTATACCACCTAACCTATCTCAAAAAATAAACCAAATCCTTCATTCATCATTCCACTCATTATACTCTACTTGGCTCCACCCTTTACTATCATAGTTTTGATGGAACTCTACTTCATTTTTTAACTTTGACAGAGTCTACACTAGTGTTAAGAGAAGTTCATGAAGGATTATATGGTGTTCATTCTAGTGGGATAGTCCTATCCAAAAATCTCTTGCATATTGGTTATTATTATCCCATAATGGATGTAGATGCAGTTGTATATGTAAAAAAGTGTGAAAAATGTCAACAGCATGCTAATCTGATACATGCCCCAACAAATTTTTTGAAACTAATGTTGACACCATGGCCATTTTCTACATGGGAACTTAACCTCATTGGGAAGATTAACCCAACTTCATCTGATGTTCATAACCATATCCTTATCACCATTGAGTATTTCACTAAGTGGGTTGAAGCTATACCCCTCACTTACATGACTAGAAAGCAAATTTCCAAATTCATCTTCTATTATCTCATTTGTCACTATGATATCCCCTCTGATATTATATCTGATAATGGAGGATCATTCAAGAACAAGGATGTAGATCAGCTATGTACTAAATATAACATCATACAAAAAAATTCTATAGCATATTACCCTCAAGGTAATATCCAAGCTGAGGCACCCAAAAAAACCATTGTCAATATTCTCAAAAAGATTATTAATGATGCCAGGTGTGATTGGCACTTACAAATATTCCCTACCCTTTGGGAATACCATACCAATCATCATACTCCCATAGGAGCCACTCCATACTCACTTGTTTATGGTACTAAAGCCATCATTCCCATTGAGGTCAAATTGCCTTCACTAGGCATCTCTTTCAAGCATATCTTGGATGATCATGACTATCAAGTAGCTCACCTACAAGAGCTAGACCTACTTGATGAAAAATGCACAGCTACGCTCAATAATCTTCAAGCATATCAAAACTAACTCAAAGGCCACTATAACTAGCATGTTAATTATATAACATTTGAACTTGGTGATCTTGTTCTTAAAGAAAACCAAGAGAATACCATATCTAAGAAGAAGAATAAAGGGAAATTCAAACCAAACTAGATAAGGCTTTTCATCATTATTGAAAATTATGGATCAAGAGCATACAAGCTTGCCACACCAAACAAAGATGAGCTTCTTGAGTTGTTAAATATTATTCATCTCAAGTGGTACTATGCTTGAATATTAAGGTGTATTATCTATAAAGACCATTTTATTTGTGCCATTTTATCACTATTCTTCTTTGTACAAATATCATCCTTATCCATCCTCTTCACTGTATCCACTTTTTATTTCCATTCTATTGACCTAGTGTGTTTTAGAGCCTAGCCCATTTGACCTTGGTTTTTTGTGCCATTTGTTATGCATTTTCAACATCAAGGTATCTGATTAGTTTCATTAGTTGGTTTAAGTAATTTAGATAGAGATCATATTTTGGGACAGTATGATAGAAGTTTTGATAGTTTCATCCTTTATTTATTATTACTTTCTTACCACTGGTCTTACTACTAATTATAACTACCTTTGGGAAAATTAGTACCATTGACCTATGTCATTATGTCCTGGTTATAACTACCTATGGACAAACTAGGGGAAACATTAAGCCTTGACATACAAACTTGCCCCTTCTTATGTTGTACTATCCCTTTTTACCAACTGTGCCTATTTTGTTTGAATTGACTGCTACACTAGTCAAATTTCTTCATTTTAGGGTAGAACTATAGTGACTTGAGGTCCTAATTTGGAACTATGTAGGTAGTGTTTGATACTTGTTGAGGTTAGCTCAGTCAACCTAAGCCATGATCTCACTATTTTGTGAGTAACCTAAGCCACACTCTCACTATTTTATGAGCAACCTAAGTCACACTCTCATTATTTTGTGAGCAATCTAAGTCATGTTCTCAATGTTTTGTGAGATTGAACTATTTAGTGTCTCATCATTCTTGATTGAGTTGAGATACTTCAAAACAATTCCAAAAACATTTGAATTTTTTTTAGAAAAGAACAAAAACATTGACTACTTCTTTGCCTTAAGGATTCTAAGAACCCTTACTAAGTTACAAGAAAATCACTTGTCATTTAGTTTCCCTATCCTTTTTGGCCTTTTTCTCTCACACACTTACTATTTTTCAAGACCATTCCTCTTCTTCTCTCACATCTATTCTATTTTTTCATTAGTTATCACATTCTTCCCATTCCCTGGGAGAAATACATTTGGCCTAAAGTTTTTATTAGATATTACATCCATGGAATAATGTAGGTAGCATCCACTTGCCCAGTGCATATAGAGAAAACTCAGCCACCCCCTTCCTTTTCTTTTATTCCCCCATTTTATTCATTTGTTATGTTGTTACCTATGTCCTAGGGGTAATGTTCATAGGGTTTCTATTACATTATTTGTTTGTTTATTTCTACTTATTTTATTTATTTGTCTACTTATTTTTTTTGCATTCAACACTATTGTCTTGATTTAGTTTATGTGTGTTCATTAGGTGATTCCTTTCCCACACTTATACTTAAATCCATCCATATTCATATGTTTACATTGTCATCATGGTTTCTATCATTGGTGCATTGTTTTTTATTGAGTATTGGATTATGGGAGTCAATACTTATGCATAATTTGGCCAAGTCCTCATGATGTTATACCATGATGCCTAATGACACGTGCTATAACAAACCTCAGCTTCAAGAAGTCTATTCAGCAATGGTGGCATCTCTTCAACACCGACATCTTGATTCAATCCCAATCATATCCCAAATAGAGTAAATAACCACAAAATAATTTTAACCTTTATTAGTTTGGATGAGAATCTCCCTACTAGTATGTTGTTTCAATTCATCATTACCCTTTGTGTTAAGTTATCATCATCTTCAACCAAGTTTATCATGTTTTTCATAATTAGGGTCCAATGATTACAACCACCTATAGGAAAATCATTACACACCTTCCCACCTACATTTCTCAATGATTATAACCACCTTTGGGCAAATCATTATGTTGTCACTACTTTATTTTTTCTACCTATATAGGGGCATGTTATTATCTTGTTTATCTATCTTAACTAGGGTAGCTCCATCTTCTTAATGACTATAACTGCCTTTGGGCAAATCATTATGTTATCATACCACATTGCCACTATCAGAGTATAATGTTTATAACCACCTTTGGGAAAACCATTATGCACCATCCCACTTACATTCTCAATGATTTTGATTACTTTTTTAGTATCATTATGTTTTCACCCCCATCATCTTTCCTTTATTTGGTCCCCTCATTTCACTTCTTTCTTTTTGAGGGACCATTTTCTGACTTACTTATACTAGCCATTCCTTTGAGGGGGCATCATATAGTTAGTTTATCATCATTATAGTTGTAGGCATATAGGACATTTTCATTCTTTGAGAAGATGTTACTATGCTTATATCTTTCAATGCCTTCCCAAAGAGGGGCAAACTGTAGACACCTAAATCTGGACATTGGTAACCTCTAATTAGGCTTTTGGCCAATTTCCACCCAAAATGCACAATTTAGCCTAAAAATGCTAAAACATGATAAATTATGTGAAACTGGCATATTCAAGTGCCAATTTTGACTAGGTTATCCCTAAATGGGCAATGTAATTTATGGGCCTAATAACTTTGATCAGATCATTTTGAGTCAAAATGTCAATTTTACATCTAGGTGCTCTAGATTGCTCTTTCCTATCAAATCCATTACATAGGACATGTGACTTCATTATTTATTTTTGGTAACATCTTGAATGGGATAATGGATCTAATGCATCTAACATTGATGATGTGTGTTCCAATCTAGTCAAATTTTGGACTAATAACAAGGCATTATGATTAATTTGAGTAATTTATGCACAAAGTGCTTAATCATGCTTAAGAGCTAATTAATCCAAATCAAGTCTTAATTAATAAATCCATAGAAACTTGTTGAAAACTTTTTTTTGGAAATGAATATTGAATATCCGCATCACCATGTAACCTCATTTCTTGTGAAGACATCCCTAGGCCATAAATGCCATAAATATTAGGATTCATGCCCTCTATGCCTCAATAATGTTTTCCATGATGCCCTCTATACCTCTTAATTTCCCCTTATTATAATTTCATGATGAGTATAATTATAAACTTAATTCTAAAAATTGAATTAATCCTCAACCACACATCTCAATCATAGGATGGATGGTTTAGGTTGATTATAGACATTCTCAAAAATCTATGAATAGAGAGGCCATGAACATCATTTTTAAGATATTTTGGTGCAAAGTTATAATGAAAAAATATATTCAAGAAGCCATTTAAATTAGTGTTACCATGCCAAATTGATTCCAAGCCAAGCCACAAGCCAAAGGTGCCAAGGAGAGATGGAGGTAGCCAAGATTCTATTACTAAGGACCTTATGAGCAAAATCTAAGAAAGCCACTACAACAAGCATTTTAGAGCATCTAAAGAAGGTAAAATAATGTTTCTTTTTCATATTAGTTGTGTGTTTTATTCATGTTTGTTAACTAAGCTCTCCCTAGTGTCTAGGCTTAGAAATGTTATGCTAGTTAGTGTTTTTATTTCATTTTGTTTTCATTTTGAAACTAACACCATACTAACCATCCTCTCTTGAGTCAAATT
This sequence comes from Torreya grandis, assembly GCA_037957365.1. Taxonomy (NCBI): domain Eukaryota; kingdom Viridiplantae; phylum Streptophyta; class Pinopsida; order Cupressales; family Taxaceae; genus Torreya; species Torreya grandis. The sequence continues at coordinate 134,828 of JARHVA010009972.1, forward strand.
CTTAGATCACAAGGATCAGTTGATCCATTGTAATAAATGGTAGGGGTGATACCTCCTATATCAATATTATCAAGTTGAGTGGTAAAAGGATCATTTTGAAGATGTTTAATGGTTTTGTTAACCAAAGGAGGTTGATGGATGAGATTACCTTGGGAATCTCAAAGAGGATTTGGGGGGAAAATTTTATTATGCATGTCCCAAGACATTAGTTGAGGATGAGTTTGAAGATGGAGAATGTGATTTTGTGTTCTCATTATTTGATTTGTATTATGAGCTTGAAAAGTATTCATTTGACTAAATGTTTGTAACAAGAGTTGGTGGGTTTGATTAGCATTTTTAGCATTATTTAAAGCATTAGCATTAGAAGGAGTGGCTTGGGTACCACTATTGGTGTTGATAGGAGCTTGAGGGAAACTATTAGAATGTGAGGCACTAGTGGTAAAATTTGCTTATGTGGTAAAATATGGACTAGTGAAGGAATGAGAAGAGGAAGCACTAGAATCATGATTACCTTGGGTATAAAATTATTCACTAGTGGAAGGATTAAGGAGAGTGAAACTTAGGAGAGGTTCACTAGATGTAGAACTTGCCATGTTAGTAGATATACTAGGCATAGAGGTAGAAAAAGTTAAATAAGAAGAGGTCATGGTATGAAAATGGGTCATAATAGAGGGAAGAGGTTAATAATCAAATAAGGTAGTACCCAAAAATACATTTGAGAATGTGGGAGAAGGTGAATGAATCTCTTCAACTTGACCACTAATCATGAGATGGTAAATGGTAGAAATATCCTTTCCTTGATGTTGAGAAAATTTAAAGATAAAAAAGAGTATTTTAGGGGTATACTATAATTCAAGTTGATCTTCAAGGGAGAAGAGAGGATTATGTTATATAGAGGAATGAGGAGGGATCCCATAGTCCATTGTGTAATTAGATATATGAACATTACTCTCATTTAGGAGAGGAGCCCTAAACTTATGGGAGACCCTATGAGGGTTGGTAAAACTCATCATGTATATTGAATTCAACTCAATATTGTCTTCAAATATAAAGTTCATGATGAAGGAGAATGACTAAAGAAGATAATAAATATGAAAAAATAGGGAAATAAGAAGTGATATTAAATTATACAGAGTCGACTGGGTTAACCTAGTATATAAAATAGGGCCTAAAAACTATATAGAGTTGACTGGATCAGCCTAGCACAACAAACAGAGGTTAAAAAAGTGTACAAGGTTGACTAGGTCAACCTAACACAGTAAAAAAGGAATAATAAATTGTCTATAAGACCCTGTGTTGATAGAAATGACTATGTACTGACATAAGATTTTTTTTTCAAGTATTTAGGAAAGCAAGAAATGAAAGGAAACACACAATCAATTAGATCAATGAGGTTGATCCAATTGAGGCACATATCACAAAACCTTACACCAACACTAGCTAATGCAAGTTTTTGCAATACCAAAAATAATTAAACAAAGAACAAGCAGTTAACTTGGAAAGTAAAAGCTAACTAAGTGGTCAACCTGAATGTTATTAGATTATTAGAGTATAATTTTAGATGTAATAGGAAGTTCATTGTAAGCAAGGAACTATAAATCAATCTAAGGATAGTTTCAAGATGTTTAGGCTAAAAGAGATCTGTATTGGTAATGGTACAGGCTTGGTATTGGGGCCTACCCCCTCACTTCACACACTATAATGATAAGTGTGTCAGGTTCTTATCCAAAATATACCATTAACCATGTGTTTATACTTGGCCAAAAAACCAAGTTAGCATCCCCCTTGTTGATGAATCCAAGTAGGTAGGCCTTAGGTAGACAATTGTTAAAATGATTTTTAAGATTTTGTGATTTGGTAGTATGTGCATAAAATACAAAATAGTACAACTAAATGGTATATTAGAAACCACCTAATTAGACTATGTGATATATTTTAAGCATGCAATCAATAATAAATGAAAGTGTGAGCTAATTACTATCATATAAGGGTTACTTCCAACTTTGAAACATAATACAATGTCAATTTAGTTGATAGTATATATAGAGAATGCATAACAGGGTCAATAGTGTCACCTCTATATTATGAAAGCAAAAAGTCTAAAAGTGAACTACATCGATAGAGTTGACCTAGCTTTCCAGACTACACACATAGTACATAACTACATCAATCAAGTTGACTTAGTTGATTGTATAGGGGTAGTTTTAAATACTATGAACTGTGAAAAATAGAACTATAACAAATGCTAGAAATGATAAATAAGGATAGAAAGGAACCTTGGTAGGTTAAAGGATGTAGATAATAATGATATTTATTTTAAATAACCTTGATTTATACTTGCAAACTCTGCTATGTTGACTGGGTCAGCCTAGCTTTGCATAAACATGTTTTTGATAGCCTAAAAATGTATAAGGTTAATTAAGTTGACCTAATATGTTGAACCTAATGCCTAAAAGTGTACAAGGTTGACTAGGTCAACCTAGTAATTTGAACTAGACTTCTAAAAAACCTATACAAATAGAACAAAGTCATTTTGATGTGAATGTGTGTTAAACTTGCACTCAAAAGTTAGTACTATGTTGATATAGTCAACCTAGTATTGCAAATATATGATAATAAAAAATGATAAAATAATGAAATAAGTGAAGAAAAACCTGTAAGGGTTAGTTTCATCTCAACTTCACCAAAATTTATACAATCATAAATGCATCATGTTTATAAATTAATCTTAACTTAGAGAAGATAGATCATACCATAGACTTCTAATTGGGGATAAATTTTTTAAGTGGGAACATGACCAATATGGGGATCCAATAGACTTGATTAAGGTATATATTACCATAATATATCATGATAGGGAGGGTTCTAAAGCCTCCATTCAAGAACATTCACATAATAACCCTAAGGGAGTCTTAGTTTTGATATTTCACTAAACTAATAACAAGTAAAGCAAATCTAATTTGGTGCTCACCAAAGCTTATGACACAAAGTGGGGATTATAAATAATAAAACTAAACATGCGTATAAGACATATAATCACACAATGTATATATAATCCTAATACATGGAATAAAATTACAAATTAATATTTATTGACTCTTATAGAGGGGAAACAAAATTAGGAATACTTATCTTTGAAGACAAACCCACTGAGCTTAAATCTCTCCCTTGGCCAAGGTGGTTAACAAGAGGTTATTTTGGTATATAAGGATAAAAAACACAAATAATCTCTAGGCTATACAACTGATCAATGCATCCAAAATACTTTCCCACAAGATAGGATCCGTATCTCCAAAGAAACTATGAAACCCTAAGATTTGCTTCTCAAGTAGAATGGTTAATGAGCAGATGTTTGTTCACTATTACTTCTTCTTCTTCTCATAATAAATGATGGAAATGATCTTGTATATATAGGTTAATTTTACCCTAAACCCTTCTAAAAATCTTGACCAACATGGTCAACCCATTCAACCTAGCACAATTTCAGACAATATTTCACTAGGTCATGAGCTATGTCGGCCAAAAGCCAAACTAATTCCTAAGTGAAAATAACCTAAAACTATAAAGGGTCAACCCAATTAACCAAGTACAACCAATTAAAAAAAAGAGATTAAGGTGAGGAAGAAAAGGATAAAATATAGCAAGTGATTGGAAAGGGTACAATAGAGAAGAATAAACTTAGGGATAATGGTTTTAGGAGATAAGTGTGTAGATAACAAGTGACAAAAGGGATAGTAATCCTAGGAAGCACCAATGTTCTATCCACCCCTTTCCCGATGCACCCCTTAAGGGATGCACTCAAATATATTGAGACTCGATGGGTTCCTACAAGATAAAAAGTGTCAATAATCAATAAAAGTTTGAAAATATTATGTGTATACAATTCTTATATGCTTTAAGATATTAATTATGGTGATATTTTTCCACATCCTAATTTTTCACTAAGCTAATTGACCTAATTATCTATAGATTATTATGATTGGTAAATTGATTATACTTTTTAACTGAGTTGTAAGTCATACGTGGTTATGGGACAATTATATGTTGCTTTGATTACATGATTACATTTCTATGAGTTAGTTGTATTGTATAGTATTTACATTATGATCATGTTGATTAATTGTTAAAAAGAATATTTTATGATATACATCATGATTTTATGGGCTAACTACCTTATTTTCATGAGTTATATGTAGGAGATATTCATCCCTAAGAGCATGACAAAGGGAGAGCTTCATCAGAAAGGATAGCATAGATAGAGGTGTTGAGGTATGACAAAGGAATGACTAGAACCCATGTACACACCATGATAGATAACACTCATTATAAGCATTGTTTGAGTTGTTAGTACATCTTTGATGTTATTTGCATTTACATAATTGATTATGTGTGTTAATTGTGATTTATTTCAGTTTAATGCTTATGAGGAGTTAATATTATGTGATTGCATTTTGGTTTTTATACGTAGATTGAGTGTATAATGTTGATGTATGTTTATGTATTCATGATTGTTAATGTTTTATGAGAAAATAAATCTGAGTGAATAGTATCTATTTAACACTGTTTATAAACTAATTGAAATGTCTTAATAATGTTTTAGAATATTAGCTAGTTATCTTTATGATATTCAAAAAATATCATTATTTGGCTTAATGCCTTAATATATATACGATAACTAAAGACATTGGATAGTCTATATAAAATAGAGATAACAATGAATGTGTTGTTATAATACCATTTTGTTTTGGTATATTATTTATTTGAATTACCATTTCAATAAAAATAATATAATTTACTTTATATTAGTCACATTATTATTAAAGTCATGGTATTGATTATCTTTACAAAGTTATTACAAAGATTAAATTATTATCTTTAGATAATCCTATGAACTAAACCTAGTAATTATTTTGAATTCATAGACAATGGTGATCTTTGAAGTGTTAGTTATCATTGATAATTATGTTAATAGTGGAATTTTTTGAAGTTGACACGTAGGCATGTAAGTCAAAAGGTCATACAAAAAAAAAGGAATAAAATAAGGATTAAAGAATTTGGGGAAGTTTCAGAGAATTAGGGATCTCTTGGTTGATTCAATAGGTAGTTAACATAGATTAATTATAGTTTTGGATGAATAATTTGGGTTATGCATGATAGTACAAACTTTGTGATAATATTTTCATGTAATAATGAATGATAAAAATGGAAAAATAACGATAAGAGGGGAGTTGGAGAGGAGTATGGCATGACACAAAGAGAAGAGGGAGCAAAGTGAAGGAGAGAAGGATTTTTTTTGGTTAATAGAGTTTCAAATATAAGATATTATAAGGTTGGTGATGTATTTAATTATTATTTAAATTGGTAAAAATCTATGTATTTATTTGCCTCTTAGGGTTTTTAGAATTGATTTACATTTTCATATTGATATAGATTTAGCCCTGTGGATGGCTTGGACATCCACAAAACTAAACCTTTATCCCCCTAAATCCTTATGGAAAGGCAAACAAATTTTGTGTGTGTATATACGATAGGGTTAAAATAATTTATTGTTTTGATGTAAAAATTCCCTAACTTAAAAAATTTATAACCTTGGCAAAGGTTTTGATATATAAAAAGACTGAATTTTGTTTTAGAAATCATATTATATATATACTCAATTAGATGTACATTGAAATTTTGAGTATATATATATAATACACATGAATTATGTATATTTTGATAAATACAAAGTATAAGTTGAATTTATGATTAAACGGTTTGACATAGAAATTTTATGTACTATTTGTTATGAAGTTTGTTTAAGGGTTAACACACACACACACACACACACACACACACACACACACACACACACACACACACACACACACACACACACACACATGTGTATATATGTATTATGTATGTATGTATTATGTACCTTTGTGTAAGGGTTAACATGAGAATATATAAGTATGGATGTGTGTAATTTTTTATTCAAAATAGTAAAGGTATATATATTTTAACTATGTGCATATATTTATAAATTATAGTGTGAAAGCTAAGTCTATATTTTCTAACTATGTTTGGGTTGAAGGAAAATATAGAACTATCTTTAAATGGAAATAGTGAATGGTAAAGTTATATATCAACTCTAAATTCTTGGTAAATAATTTTGTGATATGTGAAGTGACTATATAACCTTTTATTTATTCATTAACCTATAAAATAAATGGTTATTAGCATCAATTTGATAGTTATATTACTAGGATGTTACATTCATATTATTATGATACTGTGACTTGTGTTTTGTATATCTAGTTCAAAAACTATATATAAACCTATAACATAGTTTGGAATCCTTTAGTGCTTTTGTTTAAATGAAAGACAGTTGACATATTCAAAATTAAAACCATATATGTGTTAATCATTTATAAACCATGCATAGATTATAATAAGTTAAATATTTGTATATTATGTGCAATAGGTTGTTATACAAATCACAAGATTTTGAGATCTCTGTCAATTCAATTTTAAATGAAACTTGTAGAAGTATAAACCTACAATTTGAAGAAGGGTAGAATATAGGTCTAAGTGGTCAATTGATTTTGTTCTTTGTTTTCAACAATTCAAGATAGTATAAGGGTAATAGATTTTAAGTGGATTTTACCATAAATGGATTATGACTTGAAATAAGTGAATAAGAATAGGGGTTTGAAAAAATGTTGAAATCCAACAATAGACCTAGATTTTTATTCTATGAATAGGTAAATTAGATGGTTTGATTGAATCATAAGTTCTTAATAGAAAATAGAACATGACTGTTAGTATAACATAATAGTATTTATTTATGTGAGTAATATATTTATACATGTATATTATAAAGGTGCATAAATATATGAAATATATCTATATGAGGACTTAAGTATTCATACACATATATAACATATATTTGTACATAAGGATGTGTACCTATATTTATAGTTTTATTGACTATTAAAATTAAGTTAAAATCCTGAGGGATAAGACACTATGAATATACACATATAGTCTCCTAAAATTACAACAAGTTGTATAATTGAAATATTATATATCATATGAGAAAAGACTTATTATGAGATATTTGATCTTTATAATTATTATGACTGGTTATTTGTTATTGTTTTATAAATGTGTGCATAGAAAATAAATTGTGATATGATGATTGTCATAAATGTATTACCTTGGATTTAATTAGAAACATGCAATCTAAACTATACTTTGTTGGTATAGACTATATTTATTTATTTTTATTATTTATGTGATAAATAATATAGTTGAGATTCATTGCATGCATTTGATGGACTAAATGTATATATTTTTTATTATTCTTGTATATAGCATGTTTTATGGTTGTTAGTAGGAAGTAATCTATTTGAATATGTTGGTTATATATTATATTAGCCAAATCTCACATTTTTGTTACTAACTAAGTAGTGAGACATAATTCACTAGCTTGCTTAGTAGCACCAATGCCAGATGAAGGTAATCTGATCAAGTGGTGTGTATGAATTTAACTGATCCTAGAGATCAATAACTATTTGAAAATTTTGATCAAATTAGTTTTTATTTAAACATTGCCATTTTATATGTATTGTTTACATGTTTGTGTGATATCATGTTAGAATGTATATTCTTTATGATACACATCATGTATTAGATATCTTACATCACACATGTACTAGCTTGTCTCTCTAGATTCTTGCACCATCATTATCTACCTTTTTGTGAAGGGAGATCCATTCCCTATTTGGGGGCTTATGCAGGGGATTGATGGTCCATAGTTGGTGTGTAAAATTGATTAGATGATGCTCTCCATCCCCAAAACAATAATTATTTGGAGACTATACTTGAGATTATCAAAGATACAGGAGTTCGTGAGACTCATGCTCCATAGAGCCTAGTATCTTGTATTATATTTATTATTGAAACATTGTGCTTGATGAAAATGTAAATAATTACTCATTTTACATTGATATTAGTGGTTGTATTATTGTAACAACCATCGCTACAAATATGTAATTACTTTCTATATGTAGTTATGTTTTGTTCCATATGATGCTAGTGATTAGTAACTAATAGATGTTTATGGTTAACATAATCAGTGTGTTATACTAGGTTCACTAATTATATTTTTATGGTGTAATCTAATGAAAAAATATGTGGAATTTTTTTTTTTTTTAAATTACATTATTCTAATAAATCCTAGTGGGGATATTACATTGTGGTATTAGAGCTACAAATTAAACTCTAGGACTTAATGAGTCTGCTAAAAATTTTGTATCCTTATATTTAATAGAAAGGAGAATGGTAAGAGATAGAAAATTTGGAGAGGGTCCTTGAAATTTCAATTATAATAACCCTCCATTTGATCCTAACTAATTTTCCATTGAGTAAATAATAAAGTTAGATTAGATTCTTGCAGCCATGAATGCAACTAGGGACCAAATTATAGCCCTGGAATAGGTAATTCATGGACATGATGAGGAATCCCATCAAGATGTGCTTTAATATCATCCTAGTGAGAAATAAATCCCTTAAGATAAAAGACATGAGGAAGTGCATAAGGATGTGAGAGCACATGTAGTTGTGGAATTGGCAAGAGATATGAAAAAGGTTAGTCCACCTAAGTTTGATGGAAATATTATGGAAGATGGAGTTAAAGCATGGTTGACTGAGATGGAGAATAATTTTGAGATTTGAAACTACTTTGAAGTCACTAAAGAGAGTTGAGGCTTAGGCATATTTTTTTAATGCAACTCAAGAAGGCTTAAGGAAAAGGATGCTAAGCATTTATCATCAAGATAAGTGAAATGGAGGAATCTAAGGAACCATCCCTTGAAGATTACCCTTTCCTTAGGAATTTTCATGATGTATTTTTATAGGAATTTCTAGGATTTCCTCTTAAACATGAGTTTGATTTCTCTATTGATATTATACCTAGATCAGAACCTCCTTTTAGAGCAATGTATAGAATGATAACCACCAAATTGGTTGAATTGAAGGCTCAACTCTAGGAATTATTATCAAAAGGGTTGATTAGACTAAGTGTGTCAACATAGGGTGCACAAGTTATTTTTTCAATAAAAAGGATGGTACTCTTTGGATTTGTCTCAATTATAGAATGTTGAATAAGGCAACTATCAAAAATAGATATCCACTACCTTGTATAGATGATATTTTTGATTAAATGTGAAGAGCAATGGTCTTTTTAAAGATTGATATTAGAGTATTATATCATCAGTTGAGGATAAAAGACAAGGATATTACAAAGATAACATTTAGAACTTGTTATGGGCACTATTAGTTTACAGTGTTATCATTTAGGTTGACAAATGCTCCTCTAATGTTTATGAATCTCATGAACAGTCTGTTTAGAGATTATCTGGATAATTTTGTTTTAGTCTATATAAATGGCATTCTTATATATTATAAAGATGAATAAGAAGATATTCAACATTTGGAACTAGTTTTTCAATGGTTGTAGAAGCATAAATTTTATGAGAAATTATTCAAGTGTGCATTTTTTCAAAATAAAGTGTAATATCTAGGTCATATTATCTCTGTGGATGGTATTTTAGTAGATCCATCAAATATAAAAACCATTATGTAATGGATGGAACCAAATAATGTCCACAAGGTAAGGAGTTTCATAGGATTAGTAGGATATTATATAAAATTCATTTTGAATTTTTCTAAGATAGCTAATCTGATTACCTCTATGCAGTGGAAGAACCAAAGTTTTATCTGGTTAGATAAGTGTGAAGTAGATTTTTAGGAATTAAAAAGGAGGCTTACTTTATCACTAATACTAAGAGTTTCTAATCCTTATGGTTAATTTTTAATGATCATAGATGCAACTAGGGATGGACTTGGAGGGTTCCTTATGCATGATGGTGCAGTGGTAGCCTATGAATCAAGGAAGTTAAAGCCTTATGAGGTGAATTATCCCCCTCGTGACCTAGAACTTATAGAAATTATGCATGCTTTACAAGTCTAGAGGAATTATTTGTTTTTAAAATGATTTAAGCTCAAGACTAATAATTGAGGACTCACATACATCTTCACCAAACCAAATTTGAATGCTCATCAAAGATGTTGGTTAGAGTTTTTATTTGATTATGATTTTTATATCAACTATATCAAAGGCAATGAAAATAGAGTAGATGATGACCTAAATTGTAGGAGGTATATAATAGCCATAGATACTATCAAGAGTACTTTTAGGGATTTATTGATCAAATTTTCACCAGGAGAAGAATTATACAATCAGGTTAGGAAAGCATTATCTAAAAATGCTTAGAATCTTAGGTATAAAGGATATAGAATAAATAATGATGGTCTTTTGTGATATAATAGAAGGATGTATGTACCAGATAAAGAAAATTTGAGGAGCATAATACTAAAATAACTACACAATTCTTGATATTTAAGACATCTAGGAGTAACCAAGCTTATATCAGAGCTTAGACCACTTTATTTTGGGAAGGGAATCAATAAAGATGCATCATATTTTGAGTCATATTATCTAGAATGTTAATGTTTGAAAGCTAAACATGTCCATCCATCTGGATTTTTTTATCCACATGACATACCATAATGGAAGTGACATGTGATTAGTATAGAATTTTTCCAAGGATTACCATTGTCACAGAACATGCATGACATGATCTTGGTATTAGTTGACAAACTAACCAAGTTAGCTCATTTTATACCAAGCAATTTGATAGATGATGCACCCACTCTTACGAAGAGGTTCATAAAGGAAGTGTAATAATTTCATAGATTTCTAGAGAAGATCATTTTGGATCATGATCTGAGGATGACTTATAGGTTTAGTTAACTCTAAATTCAACTTTGGGTATGCAACTAAACTTTAGTACTACATATCACCCACAAACCGATGGTCAAACTGAGCAAGTTAATCAAGTGTTAGAGGATCTCCTTCATATGTACTACATGGATCAACAATATAAGTGGGAATAATACCTTATATTGGTTGATTTTGCTTACAATAACTCATATCAATTAGCTTTGAAGATGGCACAATTTGAAGCATTATATAGAAGAAGGTGCAAGACACCAATCAGTTGGGACAGGTTGAAAGATAGGGTAGTCTTTGGACCTGAGATGCTTTCAAAAATGGAAGATCAAGTTAGATCAATTAGGTAGAGATTGGTTTAGGCCAATAATAGATAAAAGAGTTATGTTGATTTGAATAGAATAGCTAGGAAATTTTTAGTAGGTGATAAAGTGTTCTTATAGTTTAAGCTACATAAGAGCTCAATTAAATTCAAAAAGTCTTTGAAACTTTCACCAAGATATGTGGGACACTTTAAGGTTTTGGATATGGTCAATAATGTAGTGTATAGGATTGTATTAACACCAACCCTAGCTCTACTCATAATGTCTTACATGTATCTTATCTTAAAAAGTATATAGTTGATCCTTCACATGTGTTGGATTAAAATGTTTTGTAGGTTATGGATCTCAGGCTGGTCATGGTAGAACCAATAAAAGTAATTGACACTCGTAAACTTCATTTATATAACTTGTGGGACTAATAATCTGAGGATAGTGCTACTTGGGAGGACTATAATGAGTTATACAAGTTATTTGCACATTTTTTATTTGATTTGATGTTTCATACTATGTTATTTTTCTATTGAATAATATTTTTAATTTAGAACTAGTGCTTGAATAAGTGTCATTAAGATGACCAAATTTAGGGGGAAGGATGTCACATCTTGATTTCTCACTAAGCTAATTTACTTGACTATCCATGGATTATTATGATTGGTAAATTAATTAATTCTTAACTACGATGTAAGTTATATGTTGTTATGGGACAATTGCATGTTGATTTGATTACATGATTACATTGCTATGAGTTAGTTGTATTGTATATTATTTACATTATGATCATATTGATTAATTATTACAAAAGTGTTTTATGATATATATCATGATTTTATAGACTAAATACCTTCTTATTATGAGTTAGATGTAGAATAGATTTGTCCCTTAGAGCATGAAAGAGGAATAACATCATCAGAGAGGATGATGTAGATGGAGGTGTTGGGGGATGACATAAGAATGACTAGAATCTATGCACACACCATGATAGATAACACTTATTATATGCATTATTTGAATTGTTAGTACATCTTTGATGTTATCTGTATTTAGATAATTTATTATGTGTGTTAGTTATGATTTAGTTCAGTTTAATGCTTATGAGGAATTAATCTTATGTGATTACATTATGGTTATTCTACTTAGATTGACTATATAATATTATTACATGTTTATATCATGTTAATGTATTCATGATTGTTAATGCTTTATAAGAAAGTAAATTTGAGTGAATATTTATTTACTACTATCTATAGACTAACTGGAATGTCTTTATAATGTTGTATAACATTAGTTGTTTATCTTTATGATATTTGGTAAATATCATTGTTTGGATTAACACCTTAATATATATAAGATAACTAGAGACATTGGATAGTCTATATAAAGTAGAGATAACAGTGACTATGTTGTTATAATACCATTTTGTTTTCATATAGCAGTTGTTTGGATTAACATTTTAGTTAAAATAATATAATTTACTTTATATTAGTCAAATTATTATTAAAGTCATGGTATTGATTATCTTTACTAAGTTATTACAAAGATTAAATTATTATCCTTATATTATCCTATGAACTAAACCTAGTCATTATTTTGAATGCATAGACAACGGTGATGTTTGAAGTGTTAGTTATCATTGATAATTATGTTAAGAGTGGAATTTTGTGAATTTGGCATGCATTCATGTAAGTTAAAAAGGTCATGCAAAAAATAAAGGAATAAAATAATGATCAAAGAATTTGGAGAAAGTTTGAGAGAATTAGGGCTTTATTGGTTGAGTCAATAAGGAGTTAAATCGGATTAGTTATAGTTTTAGATGAATAATTTGGGTTATTAATGATGGAATAATGGTGGACTATGAGATTTTTGATCATAGTTGCATGCAATAATTAATGATAAAGATAGATATAAAAATAATGATAAGAGGGCAGTTGGAGAAGAGCATGACACAACACGAAGAGGAGAAGAGGGAGCAGAGTGAAGGAGAGAAATATTTTTATAGTTCATAAAGTTGAAACTAGAAGTTATTATAAGGTTGGTGATGTATTTAATTATTGTTTGAATTAGGAAAAATCTATTTATATATTTTCCTCTTAGGTTTTTTGGAATTGATTTGCATTTTAATATTGATACAGGTTTATGCTCAAAATTTTAATGTACATCTACTTGTGTGTGTGTGTACACACACACACACACACACACACACACACACTCGGGTAGATGTACATTAAAATTTTGAGCATAAACCTGTATCAATTGATATAGGTTTATGATCAAAATTTTAATGTACATCTACTTGAGTGTGTGTGTGTGTGTGTGTGTGTGTGTGTGTGTGTGTGTGTGTGTGTGTGTGTGTGTGTGTGTGTGTGTGTGTGTGTGTGTGTGTGTGTGTGTGTGTGTGTGTGTGTGTGTAATATTATTTCTAAAACAAAAATCAGAGTTCATATATATCAAAACCCTCTACCAAGGTTCTAAATTTCTTAATCTATGGAAAATTTCCATCACAATAATAAATTCATTTAACCCTATTAGATATACACACACATAATTTGTTTGCCTTTCCATAAGGATTTAGGGTGATATAGGTTTAGTTCTATTCATATAGTTACAAATGGAAGTTATTATATGGTTGGTGATGTATTTAATTATTGTTTGAATCAAGAAATGTTTTTGTATATATTTATCTCTTAGGGTTTCTAGAATTGATTTAAATTTTAATATTGATGCAGGTTTAGCTTTTTGGATGCCCAACCATCCATAGGGCTAAACTTGTATCACTATCATTTTGCAAATCAATTCTAGAAACCCTAAGATACAAATATATACACATATTTTTCTTGATTCAAACAATAATTAAATACATCACCAACCTTATAATAGCTTCCAGTTGTAACTATATCAATAGAACTAAACCTATATCACCTTAAATCCTTATGGAGAGGAAAACAAATTACGTGTGTGTATATCTAATAGGGTTAAATGAATTTATTGTTGTGATGGAAAAATTCCCTAGCTTAAGAAATTTAGAACCTTGGAAGAGGGTTTTGATATATACAAAGACTAATTTTTGTTTTATAACTTGTGTGTGTGTGTGTGTGTGTGTGTGTGTGTGTGTGTGTGTGTGTGTATTTCTATTTGAAATTATTCAATCATCAATTCAACTCAAACTTCATATTTATCAAAATATACACAAGTCCTATGTATTCTATCTATATGCTTAGAATTTTAATGTACATCTAACTGAGTATACGTATACTCAGTTAGATGTACATTAAAATTCTAAGCATATAGATATAATACATAGGACTTGTGTATATTTTGATAAACACGAAGTTTGAGTTGAATTGATGATTGAATGGTTTCACATATAAATTTTGTGTACTATCTATTAGGAAGTTAATTTAAGGGTTTATATATATATATATATATACATATATATATATATATATATATATATATATATAAACCCTTAAATTAACTTATATATGTATGTATGTATGTATGTATATATATATATATGTATATATATATATATATATATATATATATGTATATATATATATATGTATATATATATATATGTATATATATATATATGTATATATATATATATATATGTATATATATATATATATGTATGTATATATATATATATATATATATATGTATGTATATATATGTATGTATATATATATATCTATATAATATATATATATATATATAGTATATATATATATGTATGTATGTATATGTATGTATATATATATATATATATATGTATATATATTTATATCTATATATCTATATATATATATATTAGGTTCATTTGTTTTATAAAACTATGGAAACATATGTATGGACTGTGTATTTATTTGTTTCACAAAATTGTGAGAATATATAAGTATGGGTTGTGTATGTATTAGTTACATAAAACTATGATAATATATAAGTATAGGCTGTGTATAATTTGTTATTCAAAATAGTGAAGGTATACATTTATTAATCATGTGCATATATTTATAAATTATAGTGTGAAATCTAAGTATATATTTATTAATTATGTTTGGGATGAAGTCAAATATAGAACTATCCTTGAATGGAAATAGTGAATGGTAAAGTACTATATCAACTCTAAATTCCTGGTAAGGAATTCTATGATATGTGAAGTGACTGTATAACCTTTATATGTTTATTAACCTATAAAATGAATGGTTATTATCATTGATTTGATATCTATATTTTTGGGATGTTACATTCATATTATTTTGATCTTGTGACTTATGTTTTGTTTATCTAGTTTAAAAACCATATAGAAACCTATAGCATAATTTTAAATCCTTTAGTGATTTTGTTTAAATGAAAGATAGTATATAGAGTTGAACTCAAAACCATATATGTGTTAAGTTTTTATAAACCATGCATATATTATAGTAAGTTAAATATTTGTATATTATGTGCAATATGTTATTATACGAATCATAAGATTTTGAGATAGATGTTGATTTAATTTTAAATGACACTTGTAAAAGTATAAACCTATAGTTTGATCAAGGGTAGAATATAGGTCTGAGTGGTCAATTGATTTTTGTGCTCTATTCTCAATAATTCAGGATAGTATATTCAGTTTAAGATCCAAATTAGGGGAAAATAGGGTAATAGATTTTAAGTGAATTTTACCATAAATGGATTCTGACATGAAATAAGTGAATAAGAATAGGGGTTAGAAAACTATTGAAATCTGGTGATATACCTAAATTTTTATTCTATGAATAGGTAAATTAAATGGTTTGATTGAATCATAAGAAGTTCTTAAAATAAAATAGAACATGACTGTTAGTATAACATAATAGTATTTGTTTATGTGAGTAATATATTTATGCATGTATATTATAAAGGTTCATAAATATGTGTGTGTGTGTGTGTGTGTGTGTGTGTGTGTGTGTGTGTGTGTGTGTGTGTGTGTGTGTGAGGAATTAAGTACTCATACACATATATAACATATATTTGTACATTGGGATGTGTGCCTATATTTACATTTTTATTGATTGTTAAAATTAAGTCATAGAATCTAGAGGGATGACACTATGAATATATGCATAATATCTCTTGAAAGTACAACAAGTTATATAAATAAAATATTATGTATCATATGATAAAATAATTTTTATGAGAAATTTTATCTCTGTAATTATTATGACTAGTTGTTTGTTATTGTTTGAGAAATGTGTATATGGAAAATAAATTGTGATATGTTGATTGTCATAAATGTACTACCTTGGAGTTAATTAAAAACATGCAGTCTAAATTGTACCTATTTGGTATAGACTGTATTTGTTTATGTTTATTATTTATGTGATAAATAATATAGTTGAGATTTATTTCATATATTTTATGAACTAAATGTATGTATTTTTTATTATTCTTGTATATAACCTATTTTATGCTTGCTAGTAAGAAGTAATTTATTTAAATCTATTGGTTACATATTATATTAACCAAATCTTGCATTGATGGTACTAAGTAGTGAAATGGAATTCACTACCTTACTTAGCATCACTAATTCTAGATGAAGGTAACTCAATCAAGTGGTGTGTGTGAATTTGATGGATCTTATATTTCAATAAATATTTGAAAACTTTGGCCAAAGTAAATGGTTAGTTATACATTGTCATTTAATATGTATGATTTACATGTTTGTGTGATATCATTTTAGAACAAATTTTATTTATTATACACATCATGTATTAGATATCTTACAACACATAGGTACTAGCTTGTATCTCTAGATTCCTGCACCATTACTATCTACCCATCTATTAAGGGAGGGTTATTCCTTGTTTGGGGGATTGTGCATGAGATTTTTGTTCCATGATTGGTGTGTAAAAGCACTCAAATTATGCTCTCCCTCCCTATAATAGTACTTATTTTGAGACTAAACTTGAGATTATTAAATATATTGGAGTTCATGAGATTCATGTTTCATGGAGCCTGGTATCTTTTATTGTAGTTATTATTGAAACATATACTTGATGGAAATGTAATTAATTACTCATTGTACATTAACATTTTTTGGTTGTATTATTATACCATCCATGGATGGAAATATGCAATTACTTTCTATATGAAGTTATGTTTTGTTCTATATGATGCTAGTAATCAGTAAATAATAGATGTTACTATTTATTTTATGGTTAACATACTTAGTGTGTTATACTAGGGTCACTAATTAGATTATCATGGTGTAATCTACTGAAATAATAGGTGGAAATTAATTTTTTTTAATTATTACCTTATTCTAGTAAATCCTAATGGGGATGTTACATATTTGGTGATGATATCATGATATAGTACTTATTTTGAGACTAAACTTGAGATTATTAAATATATTGGAGTTCATGAGATTCATGTTTCATGGAGCTTGGTGTCTTGTATTGTAGTTATTATTGAAACATATACTTGATGGAAATTTAATTAATTACTCATTTTACATTGACATTTTTTGGTTGTATTATTATACCATCCATGGATGGAAATATGTAATTACTTTCTATATGAAGTTATGTTTTGTTCTATATGATGCTAGTAATCAGTAAATAATAGATGTTACTATTTATTTTATGGTTAACATACTTAGTGTGTTATACCAGGGTCATTAATTAGATTCTCATGGTGTAATCTACTGAAATAATAGGTGGAAATTATTATTTTTTTAATTATTACCTTATTCTAGTAAATGTTAATGGGGATGTTACATATTTGGTGATGATATCATGATATAGTACTTATTTTGAGACTAAACTTGAGATTATTGAATATATTAGAGTTCATGAGATTCATGTTTCATGGAGCCTGGTGTCTTGTATTGTAGTTATTATTGAAACATATACTTGATGGAAATGTAATTAATTACTCATTGTACAATGAAATTTTTTGGTTGTATTATTATACCATCCATGGTTGGAAATATGTAATTACTTTCTATATGAAGTTATGTTTTGTTCTATATGATGCTAGTAATCAGTAAATAATAGATGTTACTATTTATTTTATGGTTAACATACTTAGTGTGTTATACCAAGGTCACTAACTAGATTCTCATGGTGTAATCTACTGAAATAATAGGTGCAAATTAATTTTTTTTTAATTATTACCTTATTCTAGTAAATCCTAATGGGGATGTTACATATTTGGTGATGATATCATGATTTAAGTTTTCCTACAAGATTGTATTTACCATGTGTTTGGTTTGTGTGATAGGTTTCATGAGATTGACCAATGTCAATTTGTAACCAACAAAACTTGTTAGGAACATAACATGATGGATGGTTAATAATTTAGATGTATGGTTTGGATTGAGATAACACATTATTAATCTTATGCATATTTATGGCTCCAGAATGGGATGAATAAGATAAGAATCACATTTTGATAAAGCTTTTCACACATAAAATTTAACAATGTATTCTTTAGGGTTATATTTACGAATAAGATGAAAATCTTATATATTTTTTCATAGGGTGTTTATAGGACCCACCTAATATTCCCATGAAACAATTATTCATTACTAAAAATAAAACTAATGAAACAAAACATAAGGTAAATAAATAAACTAAACATAATCATGGATCATAAATGACTCAAAAAACTCCCCCTTGATCCAAAAGGGTATGGAAGATAAAAAAACTATAAAAATGACTTTAAAGTCATCAAATCAACTCTATTGTAAATAAAACTAGCATGTTGTATAATTTGATACTAACCAAAACTAATGTTACTATATACAAGATTCCACCCTGTGAGTTGTGGCTTAAAGGCTGATGAACATGATCAAGGCTTATTCATCCCTTATGATCATCATATTGTATTGTAGTAGAACATGATCAATTGTTAAACCGCATCGATCCATAGAAGGTCTCACATAAAAACCCATCAAAATGACTCTTCAGTACTATGTATGGAAAATTTCCCTGATGTCCAAAAAACATTTATGACCTTTTCTCAACACTAAATGTGATAACAACCCCTATCAAATTTTATAATCACTGACAACTGATTAAAAATCAACCAATGTTATATCTTCTCCCCTATTAGGTGAGACGCGAGAACCTATGAAACAAGAGAAAAAAATAAAACAATCATGTCTAATTCATGTCATGAATATAAAAGATAAAAAACCAAAATGGAAACTAAAATAATCATACTACTAATACCAAAATTTTCATTCAAACATTTGACCCAAACTTTGAGTGAATAGCTAACTGGAGAAGGGGAATTGTACTCCAACATTGAATGGATCCTCCAACCTCTAGTATGACACTTACACTTTATAAATCATAATGATCTTGATGGATATGTAAAAAATGGTTTGTTTATTGAAAACACAATTAAGAGGTGGCATTGTAAATAATTTCATTTTGAAAGTGTTGGTTTCCACTAAAAATGCACCTATATACATCATTGAATATATTTGTCATAAAAACCATATAAATAAGTTTCAAATCATATAAATGGCCATTTTGATGTGTTTGAAACATCTAAAAACCTATAGTTCGATTGGTCACATGACCATCTTTACATAAAATAACTTGTGAGAAAACATTATCACAATATAATGTTTACAATGAAGAGTGTGACAAAAGAGAAATCATTTATCAAAAATAAAAGTCCATGAGTAATATTCCATAAATCACATACCAAGAATTTTGACCAAATAGTATACTTGAATATTTGAACCTTGAACCTCTAACTTCTAAGGGTATTATAAAATATGCTTCACCAGTTACTCTATAAGCATTTACAAGTCATAAATATAAGATTTGATATTTAAGATTGCTTTTTCTATGTGGAGAAAAAAATCAATTAAAATATTTTCACTTGTGAAAAATTTTAATTGTTATTGCTTCAACTTTGTGTCAGCCTCATGAAACCCTAATCTTTTTTCAAACTATTTTAAAAATTTATACTTGATAAAAAAATTATATTCAGCTACTCTTTACTCCATGCTCAAACTAGGGATGCCATGCTACTAGATCTACTCTAAAACTCTTCAAAAATATTTACATTTTTAAATAGAATAGGAAAAATTCATACAAAGCTATACATGTGGAATGTTTTTGTAGGTTGCAAGCTACTAGATGAAAATCAAAGCATGCAAATCAGTTCTAAAACATATGAGATGCATTACAAGTTGGGAAAGTCATAAAGGTGCATTTCCAAGCCATATAGATCAAACAAGGTTTTCAAAAATCTTGTAGGGTAATCCTGATGAGATTTAAGGTAATGAAATGGTCTAGAGACTTATAAAAAAGTCCAAGTATCTCATGGGACATGTTATTAGGCCCTACCATTCAAAACCAGAAGGTTTTGTGCTAAATTATGCCATACAAATCAAGTATTTAATCCATAGAATCCATACAAGTGGATTACATCTCTCACATAATCCTTTAGCCATACAATCAACCAAAAAGAATATAAACGACAAATAAAATTTACAAGGGAATTATATCATATTAAAACATTATTTTTAACATAGAGAGACCATACAATATGCCATCCAAACTAATATTTTAATTGCTTAGGAAAAAAAGATTTGGATCATATAAATCTGTAAATAAGGATGAACTCAAAGGCAAGGCCATATAATTATTTTGAGGAATTTTTTGAATCCATACAAATTACTTGATCAATATTTCATATTGTACAATGGCTTATAACACCATTAGGATTGGATATTTACCAAAGGAAAAAAAATGGAAAAGTGAAGGATTTTTAAAAAAAAAAAAAAAAAAAAAACTTATTCAAAAAATATTTTCACTTCTTTAATTCTCTATTACCAAGATTTGATAATTTTACCACTCCTCTTCAAATTTAGAGGGTCTGATAAACTAATGGCTTGAGGAATGGGATGAATAAGATAAGAATTACATTTTAATAAAATATATATATATATATATATATATATATATATATATATATATATATATATATATAATTTAATAATGTATTATTTCAAGTTATATTACAAAGAAGGTGAAAATCTTATATAGTTTTTCATGTGGTGGTTACATGACCCAACTAATATTCCCATGAACCAACTATTTATTATTAAAAAACTAAAATAAAAAAATAAAACACAATGTAAATAAATAAACTAAACATAAAAATGGATCATAAATGAACCAACACATAATAAAGGGAAGGTTAGAGGGAAGTTGATTATCTGATTTAAATGTTATAATTTTGGGTTTTGGAGGTTTATTTTGAGAAGTATTAGTGTTTTGAGAAGGATTAGTGGTGATTGAATTGGTTATGGTTTTTAAATTTTTAGATGGTTCTAATTGAGCCATAAGGAAATATTGTCTTTTTTTTGTTCAAAGGCCTCTTCTACCGTAAGGAAATATTGTCTTTTTTTTGTCAAAGGCCTCTTCTAAGGTTTGAGGTGAAAATATCCTAACATTTTATTAAATAGGAGATTTAAGTGTGGTTAAAAATATTTTGAAGAGATAAACATCAATCATGTTATGGTTTGCTTTATGAGCTAATGATTTCCATGATTTGATGAAAGTATGCACAAATTCATTAGGGAGTTTCTTATCATTAATTAAGTTTCTAAGGCTATTTTCATGAATTTAATTACGTTATAATACCTTAACTATGGAATTTACTAAATTATCTATTTGGGTAAAGCAATGTTAAGGAAGTTTATTTTACCATTCTAGCACATCTCCAATAAAGGGGTCAGATAAAAGCTTGGTAGTAGCATAATTCTCAGTTTGAACCCATTCCTTGTAGATATTAGAAAATTATTTAATATGTAATACAAAATATTTATTACCATCATGTATTATAGTTGGATAAATGTTTCCAATTTCCATGCACATAACAAAGGAAGCTAAAGGTTCATGTTAAGGTTATAAAGCATCTTGTTATGAATTAGTGGTTAAGGAATGATGTTTCCATTAGAATATCTAAGATGAGGGGCTAATAACTATGTTTTTTTACTAATGATGAATTAATGAGGTTTATTATCCATTTTAAAAATATGGTTTTGCATTTGGATAATTTTAATGATATTAGAAGCTTGTATAAGGGCCATCTATTGAACCATTTGTGCAAGTTCTTGTCATGGATCTAAATGTGGACTAGGATTGGGAATTCAATTAAAAGTTGTTTCAAGAATATTATAATATGATGTAACATTAGGTGTATCATTAGCAACATTATATTTAGGAGGAATATTCCTAATGTTGGTGTTGGGTTCCCCAACTACTATAATAGATAATGGAATTTTGTTAATACTTTCATTTATTTTTGGAGTATAAAAATTATTATCATAAAAGTTATTAATAAGTTGGGTATGATATTATAAATTATAAATTTGGTTGATTTGAAAAATTTTACATTTGATATACCTAGATTCATACTAAGAGAAAATTCACCATGAACAAGTTTATTCAATGTTGGTAAAGGCAAGAATGAAAGTGTTACATCCCGATTCATCTCTAGACTCAATAACCAATTGAAATATGGATTTTATGGTTATTGTTTGGCTAATTATTAGTTTATTTAAGTTGGATTTTATATATTTATGTATGTAAATTTATATATTGCTTATTTACATGATCGTTAACTTGTTGAGTTAGTTTTACTTGTATGTTGTGTACATGATGATCATGTTTATTTAGTTTATCACAATAGTATATTATATATTTTAAATTGATTTAGGCTAACTAACTTTAATATTTCAAGGTGGATGAAATATATATTTATCCCTCAAATAATGAAACAGGGAGGTCATAATCATAAAGGGTGATGTATATAGAGGCATTGGGGGATGAAATAATGAAAACTAAGAACCCGCACACACCACAAATAGTATAATATGATTTTACATTCATTTCTTGATTTGATAGCTTATAGTTAATTTTATTTATAATGTTTATTTTACTTGAGTATGGTTGTGTGTTTGCTAATGTGAGATTTATAATCTTATATGTGTTATCTTAATTATCTTTCTTTATGTGATGATGTTACTATAATGTGTGTTTTAGGATATATAATTTTCCTTGATGTTGTCTTTGGTATTTATGTGAATAATTATGCAAACATTCTTTCTTCCCTAAATGAATATAAATTGAGCGACTGTGAATTTATTCAAAATTATCAGTGTCTTTTTATAATATACATTGCTAAAGAGATAGGGGACTTGATTTTTTTGTTTACTATTAAATAGACTAAGTTATAAAGTGTGGGTTATAATGTAACTTGGCATGATATTTATATTAAGTCAATGTTATAGTATTTAAATTAGTATTATTGATATAATGTTTAATTGATTTTGGTAAGTCAATATTAACATTCATAATGTTTGAAATGATTGTAATTATGTGGAAATTTTGAGATATTAGGGTTTGTATTAGTGTTGATTTGAGCTATTCAAGCATCATGCAAAAAAAACACTACAATTTTAGGTTGCATGGATTCTCTTCACCGAGTTCAATTTTACTTTGGTGGAGGAATTTCATAGGTCTGATAACATGTAGGAGAATAAAATGGGAAGAAGAGATGTCTAGGGGTACATGGAAGATTAAGGAGGAAAGAGAAGGAAAAAGAAAAGAAAGGGTTTGAGGTGGTTTTGGATGGCAATACCAGTTTGACATAACTGTACATTTTGTACTAGGTAGGTCTATTTATTAAATTAATATTTGATTCATATGAGTTAAATCAATGAATTATGGTAAATTTTTAAGGTTTAAGGGTTTTTATTTTTATTAATTTTAGATTATTATAAAATAAGGGTTATATACCTGGCACTGGGGATGGCTTGACCATACACAAAGCTAGGCATAAAACTCTTAGACCCTAGTTAAATGGATATGCATACTGAGTTATTTAAAAATATAATTTTAATTTATTTGAATTTACATTATTTTGATTTCTTGGAAAAAATACAAATTACTAAGTTATATTATATAAATTTTGTGTAGTGTTTGAAAACTAGCAGAATGTCTAGGGTAAATTTTGTGAATAAAGGAATTTGGTAGTTTGAGTTGAATTTGATAGTTTGAGTTTAAATAGAAAACTAATTTAGTTTAAACTTATTCCATTACCAATTATATTAAATCATTGTAATCTCTATGCATATATGAACTGGGTGGTTTTTATGTTAAATTGAGTCAAGATTTTATAATATAAACCCCAAATTAGGGCACGAATGGAAAAGAAAGGTCAAACTCAATTTTTAAACTATAATTTGAAACATTCCTTTTCATAAACAAATTTACTGGGTAGTTCATATGTTTGAATCAAGACATGATTTTGTAACTATAACTAGGCTAGTGAGACATTGTTTTCTTAATACAAAAGACATTGGCTTGTTGATATGTTAAAATTGCATAAAAATTATAATGAAATACTCAGAATAGGGCATGGCAATGTTTTATTAATTTGAGATGAAAAATAATTAAGGAAAAGAATAATAATAGGACTGATTTAATTCTTTCTATGAAGTTTTGAGTTTAACATATGCCTAGCTAGTTATATAACTATACATAGGTATATATATATGATTATCACAGGATGTGGTTGAGTTTTCCATGACTTAGGGTCATATATATATATATGAACTTGTACTTAGTCATTTTATATATAAATATATTTGTGTTTTATATTGTGTTATAGTGAGATTGAACTATATGGAAATTCTAAATGGTGAATGACCTAATGATATTCATATCTATTTGTAAACATACTAAAAATTGGGTATATGTTAGATAAGTTTGTGAATCTTTTATTGCATATAAGATGGAATCTATATTGTATCTAAGGCCTAAGAAAACTTGTTGTAGTGACTGTTAGATGTATAAGATTTCATTATTTTGAGTGATCACGAGTTGAGATCTTAAGTTATGTTGAAGTATAAATTTATATACTCACTTTTATATTTAAATATGCTATATGTCTAGTGGGATTTGCCTAAATATATTTTTTGCATTTTCAAATATTAATATAGTAGTTTTTGGTTTTATGAAGCACAACCAACACAATAGTAAAATCTCTCTGATTTTGGGATGAATTAGTAAAATTATGTGTTAGAACAATCATATGTATGTATGCATGATACTTAAGATTAATAGGCTAAATACTATCCTAAATGGAGTATACCATTTACTAATACGTATTATTATTGGATTTATAGAAATGAAACATGACTGAATAACTAAAGAAAACCTTTTCTGGGTATTGTAAAATAACTAATATATTTGTATATTCATATTTACATATTTAAACATATACATGATTCTCATAAATTATTGACTGTACATAATTAATTTGAGTATATTGTATGCTCATATGCATATATAGATAGATAATTAAAATGTTATACAACAAGGATGTTAAGGTGCATTTGTTACTTTAATTAATAAGGTATATTTAGTTATGATCAAATGGATTTGTGGAACCTTTAATTATGTAGTATTTGATATTAAATACAAATCATATTAATGTTTGTTAGTATTTGAATAAGCTTATTGATGTACTATTGGTATATGGATATAAATTAATAAGCTAGTGAATAATGTTAGATGCATGAATAACATAAGGTTAGAGTTACAAGTTAATATTTTGGTAACTTGATGTCTTGATATATAATCTTTCCTAGATGGTTTTATTTTAGTTGTGACTATTTGAAATCTGGTTATATATCAGATTTCCAAAATCATTTTGACACTACCTTTTTTAGATAGAAATTAACCTTATCTTTATGATTTACAAGCTAATTAATTCCTAGGATCACATCTTATGACCCTAATAGTGTAACATAAAATTACACTATTGTAGTGAATTCAGGTAACCTGATATTATATTCCACTAGACACTTATCAACCTTAACCTTCGACTCATTCCCATGCTATACTGACCATGCATTTTCCATAAGTCTAGCTTTTCTAAACATCTTATTAAGCATTCTAGGAGAAATACAACATTTAGTATCCCTAGTGTCAATCAAAATTGAAATTGGATGATAAAACAAGGTACCTATCATTTCAATAGGATAAGCTTGGAATTAAGCTTGAATATTGTTAACAACTACATGAATCCTCTACTCAAAAGTTCCTTGTTGTAAATCAGAACCCTTGTTCTTACCCTTTGATTTTCCTTGAGTACACTCTCTAGTGTAATGATCACTTACACAGATGAAACATCCACCAGGTGGTCCTCTCCTATCTGACTATTGGTTTTCATTGAATCATCCCTTGAAACCATTCCCAAGTTTTCCATTTCTTGAGCTACTATTGAACTTAGAATTTTGGTTCTTAAATTAATTCTTGGAGTCTCCACTCCTATTCTAATTCTTATTTTTCAAAGTCATTTTTGGACCTCTAAATTTCTTCTTGAATTTATCTCTAACCTAAGCAAGAGATTTTAACTTATGCTCCTTCTTAACTACCTTTTCAAAAACTTGATCCATGGTAGATTGCCCATGAACATCCACCTCATAACTAATTTATGGTTTTATGTGACCTAAATAATGTCACAAACTACTCCCAAATGGTGGTGGTAGAGTTGAGGTTCATCTTGAGCTTCTTATTTTCTCACCAAGTTGTTATTTTTCCAACAAGTTGATATGTTCTCCAGAATACTTGGATAAATTTAGAGAAATTTCAAATGTTGAAGTAATTTTCCGTCTCTATCAGCCATGCTTCAGCTCCTTATCCCAAAATGGTTCCATTAAAATTTGGTGGTTTCACCTTTTTCATATCCAATGCCAACTCTACAACTACTCAAGCTCTCACATCTTATGGCACTTACTCATGATTCTACTCTTGAGGATATTCCTACTTATCATGATTCTCTTTATATTCTTCCTAAACAATCTCCTCAACATGATCGTGCACTTCTTGTTCTAGGATCATGATTTGGTCTATATTTTCATACATGGATTCAAGGATCTAATCCAACTTTGCATATTGATCAATAGTAAAGTGATTTTAATCCACTAGAGAATTTTCATCTTATGGCACTTCCTCATGCCTTTGCTCTTGAGGATTTTCCTACTCATCAAGATGGTCTTCA
This sequence comes from Torreya grandis, assembly GCA_037957365.1. Lineage (NCBI taxonomy): Eukaryota > Viridiplantae > Streptophyta > Pinopsida > Cupressales > Taxaceae > Torreya > Torreya grandis. Next base: position 162,062 of record JARHVA010009972.1, read on the forward strand.
AGTTCTTCTTGAACATTCTCCTCAACATGCCCATGCACTTCCTATTCTAGGCTCAAACTTTAAGACTTAATGATTCCAACAATGCAAATCATCCATTGGATTAGAATCAGTTTAATGTTGATCAAGCTAAAAATTTGGATCATATCCTTGAATCCATGCATGAAACTATGGACCAAATCAAAACCCTAGAATAAGAATTACATGGGCATGCTGAGGATAAAATTCAGGAAGAACGTGAAGATCATCCTACTAAGAAAAAATATTCTCAAGAGCAGAGGCATGAGGAAGTGTCATAAGATATGAGAGCTTGAATATCTAAAAATTTGGCATAAGATATGAAAAAATTGAATCCACCCAAGTTTAATAGAACCATTTTGGGAGATAGAGATGAAACATGGCTAACAAAGATGGAAAAATATTTTAAGATTTGAAATTACTCTGAAGTCATCAAAGTAGTTTGGGGATCATATCAGATTACTTTAGAAGTAATGACTTAGTGGGAAAATAAGAATCTCAAGATGAACCTTGAATCTACCACCATCACTTGGGAGTAGTTTATGACATTGTTTAGGTCATGATGGCTTCTTTAGATGTATTTTGATCAGAAGCTAATGAATTTTTAGAACCTTAAGCAAGGAGACTTTTTTGTGAATGAATACTTGGATAAATTCACTAATCTCATAAATTATGTCCCTCGATATTAGGTGAATGAGATGTTTTTAATGAGGAATTTTAGTATGGTATTATAACCTCAAAGTGGTTATGAGGTACATGTGCACAAGCCATCTACCATAGATCAGGCACTTGAAAAGGTAGTTAAGCAAGATCAGAAGTTGAAATCTATTACTTAGGTCAAATATAAATTCAATAATAATTTTGGAGGTCCTAAAATGACTTTCAAAAATAATAATTGGAAGAGGAGTGGAGACTCTAAGAATTATTTTAAGAACCAGATTGCTAAGTTTAATAGTAGCTCAAGAAATAAGAAACCTAGAAATGGTTTCAAGGGAAACCAATAATCAGATAGGATATGACCATTTGGTGGATGCTTCATATATGGAAGTGATAATTATGCTAGAGTGTGTATTCAAGGCAAATTAGAGTGTAAGAACAAGGGTTATGATTCACAATAGGGAACTTTCTAGTAGAGGATTCATGTATCTGTTGACAATTGTCAAGATGAATCCTAAGATTCTCCTATAGAACTAAGAGGTACTATATTTGATCATCAAATTTAAATTTTGATTGACACTAGGACTACTAAATGTTTTATTTCTCTAAAAATGCTTAATAAGTTGTCTAGAAAACCTAAAATTATAGTAAATGCATGGTTGGTATAGTATGGGAATGAATCAAAGGTTAAGGTTGACAAGTGTCGAGTGGAAGCTAAGATCAAGTTACCCAAATTCACTATAATAGTGGATTTATATGCTACATCATTAGGGTCATATGATGTGATCCTAGGATTTAATTAGCTTAAAAATTATAAAGCTAAGGTTGATTTTTATCTCAAAAAGGTAGAGTGTCAAGATGATTTTGGAAATTAGACACAATTTTAGGGTGAGAAAAGAGAGTTAAAGCTTATGAAAATTTCTAAAATTCAACTCAAGAAATCTTAGAGAAAAGGATGTCAAGGATTTATTATTACAATAAATGAGATGGAGGAATATAAGATCCATCCATTGAGGATTATCCTTTTCTTAGGAACTTTCAGTATCTGCTTCTAAAGGAATTTCTAGGATTACCACTCAAATGTGAGTTTGATTTATCATTTGACATAATACCTAGTTATCAACCACAATCTAAAGCACCTTATAGGATGACAATTACTGAATTAGTTGAGTTTAAATCTTAACTTCAAGATTTATTATTGAAATGGTTGATTCGACCAAGTGTGTCATTGTGGGGTATATAGTGGTGTTTGTCAAGAAGAAGGATGGCACTCTTCACCTTTGTATTAATTGAATCATGTTTAACAATGAGATAATCAAGAACATCTATCTATTACCTCACATTGATGATCTCTTTGATTAGATACGAGGGGAAATAGTTTTCTCTAAGATTTATCTTTGACCAAGGTATCATAAGTGGAGAATCTAAAATGAGTATATTCCTAGAATAACATTCATAAACTGGTATAGGCACTAAGAACTCACACTTTTGCCTTTTGGGTTTAAAAATGCTCTAGTAGAATTTATGAATCTCATGAATAGTATGTTGAGGGATTATCTAGACCACTTTGGGTTGGTTTTTCTAGATGACATCTTCATATATTCAAAGAATGAGAAAGAACATCTTTAGCATCTAGAATTAGTTTTGTAAAAGTTTTGAAAGCATAAATTGTATGGTAAGCTATCCAAGAGTGCATTTTTTCATAGGAAAGTGAAATATTTAGGACACATTGCCTCCAGAAATAGAATTTTTGTTTATGTAGTGAAGATAAGAGCCATAATGAAATGGCCAATGCCTAAAAATGTGCTTGAGGTGAGAAGTTTTATGGGATTGGTAGGTTATTATAGGAAATTTGTTCCAAATTTCTCAAAGATAGATAACCCAAATACCTCTCTCTATTAGAATAATTAGAGTTTTTTTTGGTTAGACAAGTATGAAAAATCCTTTTAGGAACTAAAAATGAGGCTTAATTAGGCCCCTATGCTAAGGGTTCCCAATCCTAATGGTTAGTTCTCAGTGATCATGGATGCATCTAGAGATGGGCTTGGAGGAGTTCTTATGCAATATGGTTCAGTTATAACATATGATTCTATAAAACTTAAGTCTTATGAGAGGAATTATTCCCCTTATGATCTAGAAATTATTGCAATAGTGCATGCCTTGCAAGTTTGGAGGCATTATCTATTGGGAAACCATTTGAACTCAAGACTGACAACTTAAGCCTCAAGTATAATTTTATCCAACTGAACTCGAATGCATGCCAGAGACATTGCTTAGAATTCTTATCTAATTATGAGTTTGATATTAACTATATCAAGGACAAGGAAAATAAATTTGTAGATGCCCTAAGTCATAGAAGGTACATACTAACCTTGGATATTACTAGGAGTAATTTACATGATTAGGTAATTAAATTATCCCCATGAAATGAATTATATGATTAGGTTAAGAAATCATTATCAATGGATGCTTAGAATCCCAAGTTTAAAGGATTCAAGTTGGAGAGTGTTGGCCTTTTAAGGTAGAATGGTAGGATGTATGTGCCTGGTAGAGAGAATTTGAGGAGCACAATGCTAAAATAATTAGATAATGCCACTTATTTAGTTCATTCTAGAGTTATTAAGATCATGGATGAACTAAGACCTCCCTATTTATATAAAGGGATTAAAAAGGATGCATCAAATTTTGTATCTTATTATTTGGAAAGTAAGTGTGTGAAGACTAAACATGTGTATCGAGTAGGATTGTTATTTCCTCATGATATACCAGAACGGAAGTGGAAGGTTATTAGCGTGGACTTTTTACAAAGATTTTTTTATCATAGAACATTCATGATATGATCTTGGTGGTAGTTGACAAACTAACCAAGGTAGCTCACTTCATACTAGGCAACTTAACAGATGATGCACCTATCCTTGCAAACAGACTTGTGAGAGAGGTGTATTGATTGGAGTGACTTTTTAAAAAGATCATTACTGATCAAGATCTAAGAATTATTTATATATTTTGGTTGAATTTAAATCTATCTGTAGGTACACATTTAAATTTTAGTAATGTATATCACCTAGAAAAAAATGGATAAATAGAGAGGGTTAACCAAGTTTTAAAAGATCTCCTTCAAATATTTTACATGGATCAATAATAAAAGTGGGATGAATACCTTCCATTAGTTTATTTTGGATACAATAATGTTAGGAATAAGTGATTAATTATGCAATAAAATGCAACATAGAATTCATTCATTAAAATCATAACAATATAGACATATAGAAGAAAATTTAGATAGAAGAAACTACACATAACACTGATAAAATGTGGCTCACCCAATGTGGGCTACATCCACCAAGAGTCTCTCTACAATATTATATGCAAGAGTAAAAAACAACTCTAAAAAAAAAACCTCTTATAGAGATAACTTTCTCAAACTTGAATTCACACCAAAATTCTTGAGATGCTAAGCTATACCTCAACCCTGACCACATTGACCAAAGAGAGAATTACAGAGCTCAAAATGAGATGCAAAATTCAATAAATAATGTTTTACCCCTCACACCTATTTATACTTTTCAAAATCCATTAAAAAATGTGTCATAACCATAGAGATAACCATATCACCAAAAAATAAGGAAAAAAATATGGGATGTTTCAACCACATAATCTCCTGATTATCAACACCTTAGATCACACCCACTTCTCCACAAAACATGACACAAATGGTAGAAGTGGTTGACACACTAAAAAATACATCCCACCATTTATGAAATTAAATATTTCATGTTAAAAATTCCTTAATAATTTTATTTTTATCTTAGGGATGAAATAGACTCCACATTTAACAATCTCCCACTTGGAGTTCATTTTTACTTGAATAAAATTTAACACTCCTCCATGATCTTCTCAAAAACTGACCAAAGTTGAACATAACCTCAACTTATCTAATGTGACTAATTTGGTCATCATATCTATAGTATTTTGGCTCATATGTATCTTCTCTAGCTTCACCTGTTTTCTTCCAAAGCTATCTTGATGAAATGATACCACAATTATATGTGCTTCATCCTTGAGTGGAAAGCAAAGTTCTTGGCTAAATGTATAGAACTCTAAATATCACAATTTAATCCCCCAACTTCCTACTTATGCCCCAACTCATCAAGTAAATATTTTAACCAAATCATCTCTTTGTTAGCCTCTATAGCAACAACATACTCAACCTCTATGGTTGATAGAGCCATAACCTTTTGTATCTAAGAAATCCAACTAACCATTGTATCCCCAATATTAAATACATAACCTATTGTACTCCTCCTACTATCAACATCCACATCCATATATAAGTCCACATAACCATGAAACATGGTGTTTGATCTACCAAAACATAATGTTGTACCCATAGTTCCTGTCAAATATAGAAGAATCCATTTTACTGCTTGCTAGTGCTCAAACCTAGATTACTCATGTACCTACTTACTACTGCCACTATATGGTAAATATCTAGCCTAGTAAAAACCATAGCATACATTAGGGTTCCAACCATCGATGATTAATGTATCTTGGATGTCTTTATCTTTTCTTCTTCTATCTTGGGATATTGCTCCTTTGATAATATGAAATGCCTTACCAAAGGAGTCCCAATCAGCTTAGCATCTTTCACACTAAACCTCTCCAAAACTTTCTTCATGTACTCTTCCTAGGATAATATCATCTCCCTCTTCTTCCTATCTCTAGTTATTCTCATACCAAGTATTTGCTTTGCTACACCCAAATTCTTCATATAAAAGGAATCACCAAGCTGCTTCTTGAGTACTTGAATCCATTGTCTGTTCTTTCCTACAACCAACATGTCATCTACATAAAAGCATAGGATAATATAATTACCATCCTCAAATATCTTGACATACATGCAATGGTCATAATGACACTTGGATTAATCCTATTACAACATATAACTATCAAACTTCTTATATCATTATCATGGAGCTTGTTTTAGGCCATACAAGCACTTCTTTAGTTTGCACACCAATTTATCCTTTCCTTCAATAGCATAACCCTATGGATGATCCATATTTAATTCCTCCTCCAAATCACCATGAAGAAACACAGTCTTCACATCTAACTATTCTAAGTGAAAATCCTTTATTGTAACTATACCAAGCATAGTTATAATATAAGTCATCTTAATAATAGGAGAAAAAATCTCATCAAAATGAATACCTTTCTTATATACAAACCGCATGACCACCAACCAGGCCTTGTACCTTTTCCTTCCTCCATCATCTTCTTTGATTTTATATACACACTTATTCTACAATAATCTCTTTACATTAGTTAGCTCCACCAAATCCCATGTCTAATTTTCCATGAGAGAACTATGTTACTCTTCCATGTCTTACTCCCACTTCTCCCTAGAATTTGCCTACATTACTTTATCAAAACATTTTGGTTATCCACTATCATTAAAAAATAACTCAAAGATGTGGAAAAATGTTTAAGAGATTTTCTTACCCTAGAAGACCGTCTTAATATAGGAGTTTGGGGTTCTTATATAAGAGGTTCCTAAACTGTCTCCTTAGACACCATACCATTCATAATATCATCCAACACTGTGTACTCTTGTTATTCCTATTCCTACAAATGATCCTTATACATGAATTTTTCTTTAAAGACAACATCCCTAGACCAAAATATTTTCTTATCTCTAAGACTCCAAACCTAGAAACCAAAGTCATCCTCACCATAACCAATAAAAGTGCATTTCTCAAACTTTGCTTCTAAATTGGTCCTATCTTTCTTGGTAACATAGAAAATTGCCTCATATATAAAGACCCTAAGAAAAGAATAATTAAATTTCTTACCAGACTAAGCTTCCTTAGGTATGCCTCCATCTAAAAGCATTGAAGGTCCTTTATCAATCAGATATACCATTGTGCTAATTGCTTCTACCCAAAACACTAGGGGAAACCCTACATGCAACCTAATTCTCCAAGCATGCACCATAAGTGTCATGTTCATTCTCTTTGACACTCCAATCTCCTATGGTGTCCCTAGAACAATCCTTTGCCTATGAATTACATTCTATCAAAAATAATCATCAAATGTTTTGCTATAATACTTACTTCCATTATTTAACCTGAGACATTTCAACTTGAGACTTGTTTCATTCTCAACCAAAGCTTTCCATATTTTTAATGTTTCAAATACATAAGATTTATTCTTAATGCAATAAACCCCAATTTTCTTAGTTGCATCATCAATAAATATAACATAAAAATTTAAGCCACCAATAAAATATACCTGAGCTGGCCCCCATACATCCAAGTGAACCAAATCTAATTTATTTTCCTTCTTCATAGGTCTAATCCTTGGGAACTTTACTCAATTTTTCTTATCATACACAATCATCATAAAATTCCAAACCAACGTGTTTCAATCTGGGCAAATTTTATTTCAAGATCTCCATGCCCTTCTGGCTCATATGACTGAGCCTATAGTTCCAAAAAGTTGCATCTCCATAGACAACAACTAAATTATAGTGATAAAAACTACTATTCAAATATAAAGTACCAATTTTATTACCTCTCACAACCACAAACACACCCTTATTAAATTTCCAAGAGTCTACTATAAACAACACTGAATAGCCCTCACTGTGAAACTACCCTGTTGATATTAAATTATGCCTTAACTATGGGACATGTCTAATATACTTTAGTATCCATGTGTTCTCATTCTAAATATTCACCTAAACACAACCTTTCCCTAATATACTACATGGTTCATCATCACCAAGATAAACATGTCTGAAATTTCCTTGAACATAATCAATAAAAAGATGCTTATGTGGGGTGGCATGAAAAGAAGCCACTAAATATAATACCCAAGATTCAAAAACATTACCCAAGGAAAGAATTGAATCATCTTGAATAATAGTATTATTATCATATTTACCTATTTGGTATCCTCATGTTTGGTCTTCTTGTCTTGAAGTTCCCAACATTCCTTTGTGTGTCCACGTTTCCCACAGTGCCAACACACCATCTTGAATCTAGATTTATATCTTCCCTAACCCTTTGAATTTCCATGGTTTCCTTTGCTTACTTCATTTTTTCTCCCTCTAGTCTCCATCATCAAATCATTCCCTAAAGATGATTCCTTGATACTCTTCCTTCACATTTCCATGCTAAGAATCACACCTCTAACATCCTCAAACTTTAAACTTCCCTTAGTAGGGACAACATTACTCACATCCATAACCATGCTATCCAAAATATCAAGTAGGGAGCAAAAAATTAATAAATACTTAACTTCATCTTCAAATTTAATACCAATAGAAGTTATCATACTCACAACCATATTAAAATCATTCAAATGATCAGCTATAGAACCATTTTCATACATTATCATATTAAATAAACTTTTCATCAAAAATATTTTATTAGAGGCAAAGGGTTTTTAATATAAATCCCATAATTTATTCATCAAAACAAATGTGATCATCTCCTTTGAAATATTGAAGGCAACCAAAAATACAAGGCACAACTATATGGCTCCTAGTGCTTTCTTATCAAGCAAATTTTGATCTACCTGATCCATACTTGAATGTTGGCCTATTTTCCCCCTCAAAGGGAGATGAAAATCCTTATGAAATAAGTAATCCTCCATATACATATTTCATAATCTAAAATTTTACCCATTGAATTTTTCAACTCTAGATCTACCATTATCTGCCATAACTCCCACTCAAGCTAATATCTTTTCTTGTGATTCAACACTTTAGAAAAAAACCACTAAAGCTAGCTATGATACCAATTGTTAGGAATAAGTGATTAATTATCTAATAAAATACAACATAGAATTTATTCCTCAAAATCATAGTAGCAAAGACATGGAATAAAATTTAGATATAAGCAAATACACACATAACACTGATATAATGTGGTTCACCTAATATGGGATACATCCACTAAGAGGCTCTCATAATATTATAAAAAAGAGTATAAAAAACTCTCAACAAAAAGAATCTTATAGAGATAACTTTCTCCAACTTGAATTCACACCAAAATTCTTGAGATGCTAATCTACACCTCAAACACGATCACACCGACTGAAGAAAGAATTATAGAGCTCAAAATGAGATGTAAAATGCAATGAATAATGTGTTACTCCTCACCCCTATTTATACTTTTCCAAATCCATTAAAAATGTGCCATAACCATAGAGATAATCATATCCACACAAAATAAGGCAAAAAATAAGGGAGGTTTCAACCTTATAATCCCCTGAATCTTTTAACACCTTAGATCACACCCACTTCTCCACAAAACATGCCACAAATGAGGGAAGTGGTTGACACTCTAAAAAATGCATCCCACCATTTTTGAAAGTAAATATTTCATGTTAAAAATGCCCTAATAATTTTATTTTTACCTTAGGGGTGAAAAGGACTCCATATTTAACAAATAATTCATACCAATTAGCATTGAAAATTGCTTCATTTGAGACATTATATAGAAGGATGTGTATAAATATAATGAGTTGGGATAGGTTACAAGACAAAGTGGTATTTGGACCTAAAATACTTGTGGAGGTGGAAGACCAAATTAGGACAATCAGGCAAAGGTTGGTTGAAGCCAAAGATAAATAGAAAAGTTATGTTGATCTAAAAAGAACAAGGTAGTTTTCTATTGGTGATAAAGTATTTTTATAGGTTAAGCCTCAGAAAAGCTTGATAAAGTTTGGTAAATTAGTGAAACTTTCATGAAGATATGTGGGACCCTTCAAGGTTTTATAAGTGATCAATCTTGTAGTATATAAGCTTTCATTGCGACTAGATCTAGCTCTTTTGCATAATGTTTCCATGTGTCATATCTTAAAAAGTATATTGTTGATCCTTATCAAGTATTGGATTAAAATGGTTTACAATGTCTAGATCCCAAGGTGATCATACTAGAACCAGTAAATATTAGTGACACTCGCAAACTCATTTTATGTAATAATTAAGTGACATAGTACAAGATCCAGTAGGACCAATATTCTGAAGATAGTGCCACTTGGGAGGAATATGATGAGTTATATAGGTTATTTCCACATTTTTTTACTTAATATGTTACTAGATATTATTTAATTTTATATTAAATAATTTTTAATTTATAAATTTTGTTGGAATAAGTTTCAACGAGATGATGATCATCTTTAGGGGGAAGAGTTACATCTTGATTCCTCTCTAGACTTAATAACCTATTTATTTATGGATTTTATTGTTATTATTTGGATAATTACTATTTTATTTATGCTGAATATTGATGTATGGACAATTATATATTTCTTATTTACATGATCTTTAACTTGTTGAGCTAGCTATACTTGTATGTTATGTACATGATGATCATGTTTATTTTTTTCAGTTCAATAGTATATTATGGATTTTATATTTATTCAGGCTAACTACCTTTACTATTTTGAGGTGGATGTAGGATACATCCATCAAACTATGATGGAGTGAGGGCATCATTGGAGAGGGTGGTGTAGATGGAGGTGTTGGGGGATGAAAGAATGAAAATTGAGAACCCACACATATCATAAATAGTAGAATATGATTTTATATCCATTACTTGATTTTATATCTTATAGTTATTTTCAGTTATAATCATGATTTTTGCACTTGTGTATGGTTTTGTGTTTGGTAATGTGAGATTTATATTCTTATATTTTTTCTTACTTAGCTTACTTCACGTGATGATGTTAATATAATGTGTGCTTTAGGATCTTTAATTTTCCTTATTTTTGTCTTTGGTATTTGTGTGAATAATTTTGTAAAGATTATTTCTTCCCTAAATGACTATAAACTGAGTGAGTGTGAATGTTTGTGGAATTATCAGTCTTGTTTATAAGATACATTGCTAAAGATATAAGGTATTTCATTTTTTTATTTACAATTAATTAGACTAAGAAAGTGTGGGTTATAATGTAACTTGGCATGATCTTTATATTAAGTCAATGTTATAGTATTTAAATTATTACTATTGTTATAATGTTTAATTGATTTTGGGAAGTCAATATTAAAATTCATAATGTTTTAAAGAATTTTAATTATGTGTAAAGTTTTATAGATTGGGGTTTTTATTAGTGTTGACTTGAACTATTCGAATATCATGTAAAATAGAACACTACAGTTTTGGGTTGCATGGACTCTCTTCACCAAGCTCAATTTTAGTTTGGTGGAGGAATTTCAAAGGTTATTAACATGTAGAATAATAAAATGAGAATAAGATATGCCTAGGGGTATTTTTAGAGGTTTTAAAATTATGTCTCTAAGGTGACCAAGGATGTTGATGAGGTGTCAGGTGTGCTAGAATGATAATGACAAAGTGCGCTTCAATGAGCTTCAATGTTCTTACATGGTTCTTCAATGTTTGACTTGGATAGTAAATTTATGGATTATATTTATTAAATGGACATGTTTTAGAGACCCTATGGGATTTAAAGAGTGCTTTAAGTGCTTCTATAAGTGAAAATAATTCATCAGAGCAATCATATATATGTCTATATTTAAGTATTCATCTTGATAGATAAAGCTGAGTGAGCAAATTGATGATGTTATATTTCATGTGGGAAGGTTTCATAAGTATATTGATATATGGATAGATTCCCCTATGTTATTATATCATATGGTTTAAATTTTAGGTCATGAGGTTGAGCATAGTAAAAATTATTAAGGTGAAAAGTTGGCTTCTCAAAAAAAATTTACTATGTTCCCATACTTAGCCAAATTTGTGATATCAAAGATTGATGGTTAACATTGAATTAGATAAAATATATAATGGTGATCAATTTATATAACTATATAAGGATATAATAGAGTACATGATCTTATTATATAGATATCAATGATGTGATTGAATTCAAATTGTCAAAGGATGCTCAGATTACATGGGCTTGTGACAGGTGTCTCAATCTCATTGAGTTGACATAATATCAATGGTTCATGGGTGTTCATACAAATAGATATTTTCAGTGTGCTTTTAGTCAAAGATTCAAATGTTTAGAAGGCATGTAGATCTACCAAGTGGCATAGTTGTGGGAGCTCAGATCTTAGATCAATAGTGAGTATTGCAAGATAAAGACAAGGTTAATCTAAGGAGATCAATGGTGCGTATTTAGTCAAAGTTTCCAGGGAGCATGAGATGAGTTCAAAGTGTTTGATGTTTAATATTTACTTAGTGACCATTGGAATTTGAATATTCAAATAAATGAGGGAAAACTATTTTGAAGTTTTTGATCTATATCTTTTGATCCAGGATGAATTTTTTGATGCAGTAAAAGGAAAATTTGTAGAGGACTTCAAGGAACATCTAGATAATCCAATTAGAAGGTATGAATATTTTTATAGTCAATTTTATGTGTCTTCAAATTTTATTATATGTTCATTCATGGTGGTTGTATGTACAAAATTTTGTTTAAGCAATTTGTCCTTTAGCAGAAGAGTGTTTTGGTAGGAGTAATCACCTGAAGATGTCTTAAGGGTCATATGGAATGGACCCATGTATTTTAAAGTGATATTATGTTATTTATTTTCTTTATTAAGTGTTATAGGGGTAATATGTCTCCATGAGACCTATAAGGGCTATTAAGGCCTAATTAAAAGGCATATCTACTTAAGTGTGACCCATAGTTGCTATGATCAACCTATGAGGATGGTATTGAGATATATTATATGTCTTAATTGTTAGGTCAAGTATTATTGCTGACCTAGATGTTGTTATTCATGAATACTCTATAAATAGTGGAGATTAGGGAAATGGTTCCTAGACTTGAGATTGAAGAGCAAAGAAGATGTAATATTGAGTGAAGGAACCTTTGAAAGAGAAGGTACAAGTCAATGAGGACCATCAAAGAACAAAGAGGAGCAGTCATGCTTATCTAATCAAGTTGATGAATGTGAACACATAGGTCATTGGACCTAATAATCCTAGAAGAGGTAGATTGAGTGAGTAAGCCCTAGAGGCTAATTGAATGAGTGTGTTTAGTGGATGTATTGAAGAGATGATCATGTTGAGGAGTGTGTGCATGAACTATAGGTCATGCTATTGATGTTGTGACAAAGTCATTCATTTTTTTTATTCTATATGTTCTTAGAAGTGAAAAGTGATCCTAAATGGTGTTTTGGATGCATTGATTGTGTATGCAAGTTATTGAGAGTGTAAAGGGAAAGAGTGAAAGTAAGAGAAATCCATCATCAATTGTAGAAGACATCATAATAGAGGTGGAGATTAGATCAGAGGTAGATAAGTTGGTGTTTGGTTTCCTAGGGTGTTATATCCTCCTTGCTAGTTGGAGTTAGCTAAAGGTCAATTGGGTACTTGCCTAAATTGAGGGGTAGGTGCTCTTTGATCAGTTGGTGTTGGTCTAAAATTGGATCTTGTCATTATAGGACTATATTCCATCTTGTAGGGTTTAGTGGTTTTTATCTCCCTAGAGGGTTTCCCACATATTTGATGTATGATGTTATGTATGCTTTTTATGTATGTGCTTTCATGTTTATGTTGCTTAATCAAGTTGATGTATGTTGAATGTTTAAGAGTTGGTAATTGAATTGGATTATCTAGAATCACTGATTCACCACCCCCTCTTAGTTATTTTACCTCTAATAGGTAAATTACAAATAAAGGAGGAAAGAGAATGAAAAATAAAATAAAGGATTAGAGGTAGATTTGGAAGGTAATAATAGTTTAACATAGCCATGCATTTTATACTAGGTAGGTCTATTGATTAAATTTATATTTGATTTATATGAGTTAAATCAATGAATTCTTTTAAAATTTTAAGAGTTAATGAGTTTCATTTTTATTATTTTGAAATTATTATAAATCCATGGTTAAATACTTGGCACTAGGGATGGGTCAACCATCCACATAGCCTAATATAAAACTCTAAAACCCTAATCAAATGGATATGCATACTGAGTTATTTGTAAATATAATTTTGAGTCATTTTCATTTACTTTATTATGAGTTTATTGCCAAAATACAAATTACTGAGTTATATTATAGAAATTTATGTATAGTATTTAAAAACTAACACATAATTTTACAACCATAACCAAGTTAGGGCATGATGAGAAATTTATTTGTTAATACAAAAGGTAGTGGCTTGTTTATATGTTAAAATCAGGTAAAAATTGTAATGAAATACTTAGACTAGAGCATGATAGTGTTATATTAAAATGAGATGGAAAATAATTAAGGAAATTAATAATAATAGGACTGGTTTAATTCTTTCTATGAAGTTTTGAGTTTAACATATGCCCATCCTGTTATATAAATATAAATAGGTATATATATGATTATCACAGGATGTGGTTGAGTTTTCCATGACTTGGGGTCACACACACATGCAGACACACACACACAATGAATTGTTACTTAGTCATTTTATATACAAATATAAATGTATTTTATATTGTGATATAATTATTTTAAATTGTACAAAAATTTTAAATCATGAATGACCTGATGATATTTGAATATATATTTGTAAACATACTAAAAGCTAGGTATACATTAGATAATTTTATGAATATTCTATTTCATTTAAGATGGAATTTATATTGTACCTAAGGCCTAATAAAACTTGTTTTAGTGACTTTTAGATGTATAAGATTTCATTATTTTGAGTGATCACAACTTGAGTGCTTAATTTCTATTGAAGTATAAATTTATATACATGTTATATTCAACTATGTTGTATATTTAGTTAGCTTTATCTAAATAGATTGTGTGCATTTTCAAATATCAATATAGTAGATGTTAGATTTATGAAATAATGCCAACACAATAGTAAAATATCTTTAATTTTGGGATGAATTTAATAAAATTTTGTGTTAGAATATGCATATATATGTATGCATGATTATTAGGATTTATGTTAAGAACATTGAGCAATGAATTAAAAGAGTGCATAATTTAATGAAATCAAGAAACAATATTACTTCTCATGGAGCAAAGGAATAATGAAACAAATATTTTTAAAGTGGGAAACCAAATGTATCAGATAAAAACTTGTGTGATATTATTAGAAGGATTGTAACCAAAATCTCAACAAGTACAAGATTGAATAAAGATCACAAGACAATAATAGAGAGAGATATGTGATTATAATGAGAAAAAAGGAGAAAAATGGCTCTTTTATAGATCTAGATAAGGAAAATGGGAGTTACATGGAATCTCATTATTATCTGACAAGCCTTCTATGTATGTGCCACTTGTGGACTACTCATTTATAGAGAGGAGGGAAGTATGTTCCATGTAGCAAAGGGAGGAGAATTACATGCAAGTAACTCTAAATCCAACAAATGGATTAGGGAAGTGAGTGACACCTCATAAAGGTAGGAATAAAATGCATTTACAAATATAATAAATGCACACATAATTAAAACTTAGAATAAGCCTATAAACCTAGGAAAGACCCAAATAAGGTTAATTGTCTAAACACTCCCCATTAAGCTTAATTTGAGGTTAAAAAAGTGGAGATAAACTTTAAAAATAAAGAAATAATTTGAAATAACACATATTTATCCCTTAATATAAACTTCCTTCAAGAAAAATTACAAAAAATTAGGAATAAAAAAGAGAAGGTACCGCCAAAAGTCACAAGGAAGAAAGTGTGATCACCAAGAATCTTCAAGAATCCACTTCAGACAAGGTGGTAAATCTACCATGGAAAAAAGACCAACCAAAAAGAGTAATGATCCATAAATTTTAAAAATAAATAAGCTAACACCAATCTTTCAATTTAAATAACCATTATGCTAAAAAGTAAAATCTCCATACATAGAGTAATAAAAATATATGTAAAGTCAAATTTGAGCAAAGATAAATTCCATCATAAAGTGTGTTAACCTACATGAAAATAAGTTAGTCATAAAATATCTAAATAAAGCATATATCCTTTGCAAAAAAAATAAGGAATGCATAAAATATTTGAGTTAATCAAAATGGAGACAAAGAAGATGTGTTACTTGTAAAAGATATTCTGCATGAAGCATTAGAAGAATTATTGTAATAAGACATATCAAAGTCTCTATAAGATTCATTTTCTATAGGAATTCAAATATTTTTACCCTAAGAGATATGAACTTTAGTCATTTTATAGCAATTCAAAGTGTCATGTGTGGATTTACCATAATATTTACATGGGTGTAATTTCCAACATTTAGATATACAAAGCCTGTGTTTGTCATAATGTGTACAAGGTTTATTATTTTTAACCAAAGCATAAGCATTAGAAGAAGTATAATCAAAATAATTTCTATTATAATTCCTTCAATGTGGAGGACAATAAGATGTCAAATTTTCATGAGAAGTATTTGAAGCATTATAGCCAAGACCTTTAGAATTTGCATTAAATTTAGGTAAAAGAGGTTCAAGAATACCTATTACACACTTGCCAAGCCCATCAACTTCATAACCCATAAAGTGAATGATTTTTAAATTGGGGTTAGCAGAAGGAGTGTGCACATGAGGTTGAGTTTTTTTAGAAACACAAGGAGATCCATCATTGTTAAAATTATTATCACTAGTAAAAGACACAAATTTATCATTTAGAGCATCAATAGAGTTTTGCATAGACTCTACATGAGTAGTAAAAGAGTTTTATAAAGAAATAATAGTGTCATTTTGACATTTTATTTCATGTTTAAGAGAACCAATTTCTTCATTTTTTAAATGTATTTGATGCGAAGCATTTTTAAATGCTAAAAACATTACAAGTTTAAAATCCATTACAAGTGTTTGCACAAATTATAATCTTATAAAACAACAAAAAATAGTTAAAAGTGAGCTTATAAAATTAATGTTTAGATCAAATAATTTATGTTCCCTGGACGCGGGAGGATGCGGATGTGGACGTGGATGCAGACGCGGCTCGGATGAAACCCTTACCCCTGCAGATGATTCCTTGCCTGACAATGACCAGATCTCTACCTGGGTATGGTGGGATCTTGGTGCTGGAGCATTGTGCTGAAAGCCCTATTTTTTTGTGCGGTTTTGTATTTCCTTGGACTTCCGCTTTGTGGTTGCTGTGCTAACCACCTTCCTGTTCTGAGTGGATCGATGTTTTTTGTTGGAGTGATTTAGTAGGCCATGGCGGCATTTCCTCTGGGAATAGGGGATGATCTTTGCAGACTTCAGGGAGGCTGGGTTGGGCGGCGGTGGCGTCAGATCTAGAGGTAGGTTTTGGGGGGGGGTAACCCCTGAGGGAGAGCCACACAAAGTGGTATTTTACGGCCGGTGTTTTGATCCAAGCCCTTACCTATGTGGCCACTTTACTCATTGTCATATCCTATCTACTGGGGTCGATGCTCATCTAGAGGTGCTTCCAGACATTGGGGTTTTCCTTGACAATTCAATTGTCATGTCGGCGTTACCTCCGTAGAGGGGGAGTATGGGCTGATGATCGGGTAGACAGATTGGGCGTTGGTGGCACTGGATTTGGGGTTTGTTTCATTGTTTTTTTTGTTGTTTTTGTGGGCAACGCATTTTAGGGGTTGATGTATCGATCCTAGGTTTGGCCGTCCTTATTGTTGAATATGACGGCGTCTTCTTTCTTGGTGACAGAGAATCCTATGGTATTCTAGGTTTTTTTGTCACGGTTTATGCTTGTTGCTAATGATATTTATTTTAGCATGGTTTCAAGGTGTTTATCCTAGTTTTGTTGAGGTTTCAGGTCCTTGTAAAACCTAGTTTTTGTTACTATTTTTCAGTGAGTTGGCCTACCTTGGCGGTTTGTAATGTTATATCTTTCTTGATTTGTATAGGGTTTTGGGGCCCCTTCAAAACCTGTTTTTACCTTAATCTAAAACTTATAAATATAATTCCACACCAAATCACAATATTTGCATTAAAAAAAATTATACTTATATTATTTAATTTTTCATAAGAGATCAAAAATATTAAGCTTGTGGTTTTATTTAAATAATAATAATAATAAAAACAAACTTTCTATTTTGAAAAAAAAATTAACAGGAAAAAAATCTTTTAATCTTTGTTTTTCAAAAGACAACATCTTTCATGGAAAATGGGTGAATAAAGTTCAAATACAATAGTACTTAAAAGTATGGTATATAAGTCAACTTGAAAATGTAAGTCAATACATAAATACCAAATACCCCCTTTTTTTTTCTTGGTTGATAAGAGCATAAACTTATGCCAACTAAATGACTTGTTTAAATGCATAAAGTAGTAAGACTTTTCAAAAAGTAATTACCATAAAGATATGATGAAGCTTTAAAATAAAAAATGATTCCAAAAAAACATGCAAGAATCAATATGAAAGTGATTTTTTGTTTTTGTTTTGAAATAAAATTATAACAAACCCCAAAAAACAAACACTGACCACATGTAAAGAATATATAGTGAATGGTTTAATAATGATATTAAAAACCTTTAACACTCAGCATGCATAATTAAAACACCAAACAAATTCCAAAAAGGATGGAAACTAAGGCAAACAAAGTCTGATTTTGAATGGAAAAAAGTGTTACACAAGCTGCGAAAAGGAGTTTTATTTTATTTTATTGATAGATTAAAGGCGAGTTTTTATAATTTGATATATAAAAGTATTAAATAAAACCAAAA
The DNA here is from genome assembly GCA_037957365.1 of Torreya grandis. NCBI lineage: Eukaryota > Viridiplantae > Streptophyta > Pinopsida > Cupressales > Taxaceae > Torreya > Torreya grandis. The sequence goes on from JARHVA010009972.1 coordinate 180,364, forward strand.
AAGGTGCTTTTATGTTAGAGAAAACTTAAAGTGTTATAAATGATAAATGAATGAACTTAAATGAAAAAAATTGATTGCAGAAGTGAAATACACAGGTTTTAAAAAATACTATATTTTAAAAAAAGGAAACATTTAGTGCTAAAAAAGAATGTTATGATCTAACAAGTGACACTTAGATAACTAAAATGCTTACTAAAGGGAAAAAGAGGCATTTTAAGTGATAATTTACTTGCCCAATGCCATAAATTAAACCTTGAATCACTGATTTTAGAGAAAAAATAATTAATTTTTTTGAAATTGGAACATGTGTTAAAGGCCCTACAAACAATCTACTACAAAACTAGTTGGGTGACATACTCAAACAAATAAGATGCTCTGTGTCAGGGAGGGGAGATGATCCTATAAAAAACTGAACACAACTAACCAAAACTCTTGGTAAAGAGGTTAGAATGAGTTATAAAGATCTCTCTGAGAGAAATAAAATTGAGTATATAAATTAAATAGATAGAGATTTTTTTGATTAATTTTAATGAGCAAAAAGAATAACTAAAAGAAGGCATAAATATTAAAAAAAGAGATTAAATGCTTAGAATAAAAAAGGAGATCTAAATAAATATTAGTGTGACATGACTAATAAAAAATCTTATTAAAAAACTTAGAGATCTAAAAATTAAAATATATTTATAATATATTTTTTATTGTTTGATTTACATTAAACACAAAGCTTCAATTGGAATGCCTCTCAACCAGTTGAAAGAAGGAAACCAGGCCTTTCAAAAAAATTACAATAAGGAGTTAAAGACAAATTAAAATCTTTAAGCAAGATTAAAAAAAAAAAAGTGAAGAGAAAGGATATGGATTGAAAAAATTTGCAAGCATGGATCCCTTGTAAAAAATATGATTTATCCATAAATATGCACATTCACAAACCAAATATCAAAAGGAAAATTGCTCTGATACCATATTAGGATTTATGCCAAGAACATTTAACAATAATTTTAAGAGTGCATAATTTAATGAAGGAAAGAAACAATATTATCTCTCATGGAGCAAACCACAAATCAAACAAAGCTTTTTAAAGTGTGAAACTGAAGATATTAGAAAAAAATCCACATGATCTTATTAAAATGATGGCAACCAAAATATCCAAAAGTACAAGATTTAATCTATATACACATAATATTTTTAAACTATTTTTTATTACTAACACTTTGTATCTTACAAGAACCCATCGAGTCTCAATCTCTTTGAGTACATGCCTTAAGAGGTGCACCGAGAAAGGGGTGGGTAGACCATTGGTTCTTTGTAATATTTTTATCCTTTTTTTCACATTCCATCTACACAATTATCTCCTAAAACCATTTACCCTAATCTTATTTTTATATGTTATACCCAGCTTCCAGTTATTTGTCATGCTTTATCCTCCTTTTTCTTGCATTGACCCCCTTTCAACAGTTGACTGTATTAGGTCTACTGAGTCAAAATTGTATAGTTTTTAGCCTATAATTACTGTACAAGGTCAATTGGGTCGAAACTATACTATTTAGGGATATTTTCACTTGAATTTTTTTATCCCTTCGATCAACCTAGCTCAAGACTTAGTGATTTATCTCCCAAAAACATATAGGGTAAATTGGGTCAACCTTGTACAACTGACATATTTATAAGGATTTAGGGAAAGATCCACCTATATACAAGTTCATTTCTAACCATTTGAGAATAGAGAAGTGAAGAATAATAAGTTTGAATGAACATCTGCTTATTGACCATTCTACTTGAGAAGTAAAGCTTAGGGTTCCATATTTTATTTAGAGATATAGATCTTGTCTTATGGAGAAATATTTTAGATGCATAGATAGGTTGTGTAACCTAGATTTTATTTGTCTTTGTTATCCTTACATACCATAGCAATCTCTTACAAATCACCTTGGCCAAGGGAGAGATTGAGGCTCAATGGATTTGTCTTCAAGGGAAGTATTCCTAACTTTATTTCTCCTTTGTAAGAGTAGATAGATAATTCAATTGTGCTTCTCTTCCATGTATTAGAATTTTATATACATTGATATGATTTTATGTCTTCTATACATGTTTAGTCTATTTTATTTTATTTATAACCCCCACTTTATTCCACAAGATTTGGTGTGCACTAGATTATATTTACTTGCTTGTTTATTAGAATAGAGTAAACATTAAATCTAGGACTCTTTTAGGGTTGTTGTGTGAGTGTGTTAGACTTTAGACTTTGTAACCCTTCCTAGCATGGTGTATTGTAGCAAGTTATCTAGTAATCAAGTTTAGTGGATCCCCAAATCAAGAATGCTCTCACTTAACAAATGTATTTTCAATCAAAAGTGTAGGTATGCTTTATCTTATCTGAGACAAGATTAATTTATAGACAAGATGTATTTTTTATTTGCATATAGAATCGAGAGAACAAGAGAGGAAGAGAGAGAGTGCTATGAGATTATAGTAATTAAAATAGGAGATAAATAGATATTTTATATATCTGGAGAAGGAAAATAGAATTTATATGGAATCTCGTTATTACCTGACAAGACTTATATGTGTGTGCCACTTGTGGCCTATTCCCTTAGTGAGAGGAGGGAAGTATGTGTCATGTCGGGAAAGGAGAGTTACATGCAAGTAACTCTAAATACAATAAGTGGATTAGGGAGGTGAGTGACACCTCATAAAGGTAAGACTAAAATGCATTTATAAATTTAATAAATGTACACATAATTAAGACTTAGGATAAGCCTATGAACCTATAAAAGACCCAAATAAGATTAGTTTTCCAATTGTACAAAAAATTTAAATGGTGAATGACTTGATGATATTCATATATCTATTTATAAAAATATTAAAAACTAGGTATACATTAGATAATTTTTTGAATCATCTATTACATATAAGATGGAATTTATATTGTATCTAAGGCCTAAGCAAACTCTTTGTAGTGATTATTACATGTATAAGATTTCATTATTTTGAGTGATCATGATTTGAGTGCTTAAGTTCTATTGAAGTATAAATTTATATACCCACTATTATATTCAAATATGTTATATATTTATTTGTTTTATCTAAATAGACTATGTGCTTTTTCAAATATTAATATTGTAGTTATTGGCTTTATGAAATGTAGCCAACATAATAGTAAAATCTCTTTGATTTTGGGATGAATTTAGTAAAATTATGTGTTAGAATATGAATATATATGTACACATGATACATAGGATTAATAGGTAAAATACTATCCTAAATGGAGTATAATGTATACTAATATGCATTATTGTTATGAATTCATCACTGTATGGTTGACTAGTGATTACTAGTGATTCCTACTTCATGCAAATGAGTTATAGCCTACAATCTGAATTGAGACCAAGTTTTTTAGGTTAGATTTCTCTGATAAGGTTTCAAACCTTTGTCTTAGCCATTTTAGCATGTGTTTCACCTAGGGAATAAGGGGCATGATGACTTGACATCATCCTCACCTTCCTCTGCCTTAACACTGATAGTTTGTTTAGGGTACCAAACTATTATGGTAACTAAATAGGAGGGTTGTGTTTATTATGTGACTTAACCCAACACCTTTCAACATGAAATGATGACATCCATGCACCACCTATGCCCATATGGATTTATAGAAATTAAACATGATTGAATAACTAAAGAAAACCTTTTTTGGGTATTGGAAAAGAACTAATATAATTGTTTATTCATATTTGCATATTTAAACATATACATGATACTTATAAATTATAGACCATATACATAGTTAATTTGAGTATACCTTATGTTCATATGCATATACAGATAGAAAATTAATATGTTATATAACTAAGATGTTAGGATGCATTTGGTTACTTAAACTAATAAGCTATATTTAACTATGAGCAAATAGATTTAGGTAACCTTTAATTATGTAGTATTTGAGATTAAATACAAATCATATTAATGTTTGTTAGTATTTGAATAATCTTATTGATGTACTAATGGTATATGGATATAAATTAATAAGATGGTAAATAATTTTAAATGGATGAATAACATAAGGTTAGACTTACATGTTAATATTTTGGTAACTTGATGTCTTGATATATAATCTTACCTGGATGGTTTGAATTTATTTATGATTATTTGAAATATGGTTATATATCTAATTTTATTATGATATAAATAAATTAGACATTTGAATTTATTACATTGTATTTGACATATTAAATGAATGTATTTGAGATTTTTGTGTTTAATACATATTATACCTGCTAGTAGGGAAAATTTATTATGAGATTTATTGGTTTTAATATTATTATATATATGAACCAATCTAGTATTAATGACCTTAAATAAGTGAGTGAGATAGATTTCACTTAATTAATGTTACTAATACATAGATAAAGTGTAATCCAATTGTGGTGTGTATGAAATTGATTTATCATTGAGATCAAATAGCTATAAGAAAACTTTGACCAAAGTAGTGTTTATGGTTAAACATTATCATTTTGTCTATTTGATTTAGTTTACATGTTTAATATGATATTATGTTGGAAAAAAATTATTTATGATATATTGCATGTAATAGTTATCTTAAAACACACATATTTTAGTTGTCACTCTTGATTCCCACACCGTCATTATCTATCCATCCATGAAGGGAGGTTCATTCCCTTGTTGGAAGATTGTGCAGAGGATCGATGGTCTGTGTTTGGTGTATAAAATCACTCATATGATGTTCTCTCTCCCCTTAGTAATATTTCACTAGTGACTACACTCATGATTTATTATGGATGATTTGAGTTTGTTAAGACTCACATGCTACATGGAGAATTGTATCATTGTACATTATTATTAAGCCTTGTGTTATGCTAAAACTATACTATATTTTATATTTTATCATTATAATAGTCAGCTATAACATTATATTAATTATGGATGAATTTTTAAATATAATTTTATGAAATAAATTCAATATTCATTTTATATCAGCATTGTACTTGATATTGATCTTGTGATCATTAACTAAATAGATTAGATATTGACCTTATTTTTGGTTAACTTTAAAACTAATTTAATTAGTTAAAGATCACTATATTTGTTGGTTTCATCATGATGGGATCAATTTATTAAATTTTTGTAAATGTTTAAAAAAAATTACCTTATTCAATTAAAACCCAATGGGGTTATTACATTTTGATATCAAATCTAGGTTTTGATCCTGGGACTTATGGGTTATGGGCCCACCACACTTCAACTTCAATACATTCAAAGGAGATCTTCTAAAATTTGGTTAACTCTCTCTATCTATCCATCTATTTTTGGGTGATATGTAGTACATAAATTAAACTATGTACCTAGAACTAGTTTCAAAGTCAACCAAAATATAGAAGTCATTCTCAGATCTCAATCATAAATGATCTTTTACATAAATACATGCAATTAGTACACCTATTTCATGCATCTCTTCATAATCATAGGTGCATCATTAGTTAAAGTACCTGGTATAAAGTGGTCTACCTTGGTTAGTTTTTCAACTACTACCAAGATCATATCATGAAGATTTTATGATAATGACAACCCTTAGACATCCCATACTAATCACTTGCCACTTCCATTCTAGTATATCATGAGGATATAAAAATCCTATTGGATTTACATGTTTAGCTTTCATATGCTGGCATTTGAGACATCAAGATACAATGTCTGTTGTATCATTTTTAATCCCTTTCCATAAATAGAGAGGTCTTATCTTAGCCATGAGCTTGGTTACTCAAGGATGACCCAAATAAGGGGAATTATGTGATTCCTTTAGCATTGTGCTCCTCAAATTCTCTCTATTAGGTACATACATCCTACCATTATACCTCAAAAGACCATCACTCTCCAACTTGAATCCTTTAAACTTGGGATTCTAAGAATCTTATGATAATGATTTCTTAACTTGTTCATATAATTCATCTCTTGGGGAGAAACTAATTACCTAATCATGGAAAGTAATCCTGATAGTAGGCAAGGGTGTTATATATCTTCTATGACTTAGGGCATCTAAAACTCTATTTTCCTTACCCTTGATATACTTAATGTCAAAATCATAATCATATAAGAATTCTAACCAAAATTGATGATGTGCATTTCGGTTTAGTTGGGTAAATATATACTTGAGTCCCAATTTGTTAGACTTGAGCTCAAATGGTTTCCCAAATAGATAATGCCTCTAAACATACAAGGCATTCACTATTGAAACAAGTTTCAGATCATGATGGGTATAATTCAAGGTTCATAAAGCTTAAGTTTTATAGACTCGTATGCTACAACTAAACCATATTGCATAATAACTCCTCTAAGTCCATCCCCATATGCATCTATGATTATTGATAACAAACCATTACGATTAGGAACCCTTATCACTGGTGCCAAAGCAAGTCTCTTTTTCATCTCTTGAAAGGTTTTTTAATACTTTTTTGACCAAAAAAAGTCTGATTCTTTTTCTAGAGAGAGGTAATTGTATTAGCTATCTTTGAAAAAATTGGAAAAAAATTCTTGTAATAACTTGTTAATCCAATAAAACTTCTCACCTTATGAACATTTTAAAGTGTTGGCTATTACATTATGGCTCTTATCTTTACTAGATCAGCTAAAATTCTATCTGTGGAGATAATGTGTCTTAAATATTACACTTTTATATAGAAAAATGCACACTTGTATAATCTACTATAAAATTTATGCTTCTACAATTGTTACAAAACTAATTATAAATGTTGAATATGCTTTTTCTCATTCTTAGAATATATGAAGATGTCATCCAAAAAACTAACACAAAGTGGTCCAAATAATCTTTGAACACACTATTCATGAGATTCATGAATTCTATCAAAGCATTTGTTAACCCAAAAGATAACACTATGAATTTTTAGTGCCCATACAGGGTTCTAAATGTTATTTTGGGAATATCCTCATCTTAGATTCTCAGTTGATGATACCCTAATCAAAGATCAATATTAGAGAAAAATTTTACCCCTCACATATAATCAAAGAGATCATTAATGTGAGGTCACAAATTCATATTCTTAATTGTCACCTTGTTCAAATTCCTATAATCAATATAATGGTGAAGAGTATCATCCTTCTTCTTGAAGAACACCACTATTTCACCCCATGATGACACACTTTATTGAATCAACCCTTTCGATAGCAAATCCTAAAGTTGAGATTTAAACTCAATCAATTCATTAGTTTTCATCCTATAAGGTACATTATATTGTGGTTTAAATCTAGGTATTATGTTAATTAAGAAATCAAACTCATGTTTGGGTGGTAATTTAGAAAATTCTTCTAGAAACACATCCTAAAAGATCCTAAAAAAATATAATACTCAATGTATGGTTCCTTATATTCCTCCATATCATTTATTTTAATAATAAATTCCTATCATCTTTTTCTCTGAGCCTTCTTGAGTTGAATTTAGAAATTTGCCTAAGCTTTAACTCTTTTTTCTCACCCTGAAGATGTTGATTTCCAAAATCATATTGAAATGTTACCTTTTTGAGATAATAATCAACCTTATCTTTATTCTCTACAAGCCAATTAACTCCTAGAATCACATCATATGACCCTAATGGTGAAACATAAAAATCCATTATTATAGTGAATTCGAGTAACCTGATCTTAGCTTACACTAGACACTTTTTAACCTTAACTTTTGATTCATTCCCATATTGTACTAACCATGTATTTGCCATAATTTCAACTTTTCTAGACAAATTAATAAGTATTCTAGGATTAATAAAACATTCATTAGCCCTAGTGTCAAACAAAATTGAAATTAAATGATCAAATAAAGTACCTATTAGTTTAATAGGAGAAGCTTATAATTTAGCTTAATGATTATCAATAGCTACATGAATCCTCTGCTAAAAAGGTAATTTTTTGTGAAGTATAACCCTTATTATTACCCTTTAATTTTCCTTGAGTACACTCTCTAGAGTAGTGATCACCTCTATATATTAAGAATCTATAGGTGGTCCTCTCTTATCTGACTATTGATTTCCCTTAAAACTTCCCTTTAAACCATTTCTAGGTTTCTTGTTTCCTGAGCTACTATTGAACTTAGCATTATAGTTAAACTAATTTTTGAAGTCTCCAATCCTGTTCCAATTATTATTTTTATAAGTCATTTTAGAACCTCTTAAATTATTCTTAAATTTATCTCTGACCTGAACAAGAGATTTTAACTTTTGCTTTAGCTTAACTAGCTTTTCAAATTCCTGATCCATGGTAGATGGCCCATGCACATCCACCTCAAAAATAATTTTGGATTTTTTTAACCTAAAAAAATTTAAAAATGTATTCCAAGTGGTGGTGGTGGTAGAGTAAATTTTTATCTCAATCTTCTTATTTTCCCACCAAGTTACTACATCTCCAGCAAGTTAATATACTCCCCAAACTACTTTGGTGACTTTAGAGTAATTTCAATTATCAAAATAATTTTCCATCTTTGTCATCCACTCTTTAGCTACATCTCCCTAAATAGTTCCATCAAAATTTTATGGATTCACAGTTTTTATATCCCATGTCAAATTTGTAGGTAATCAATCTCTCACATCTTATGGCACTTCGTCATGTCTATGCTCTTAAGGATTTTCCATATTAGCAAGATGATCTTTAGGTTCTTCCTAAACATTCTCTTAAACATTCCAATATAGTTCCTATTCTAAGGTCATGATTTGGTCCCTAATTTTGTGCATGGATACAAGGATCTAATCTAACTTTGCAATTTTCTCAATAGCAAATTGATTTGAATCCAATAGAGGATAGGTGTTTGAAGTACCCTCACCTCCAGGTCTAGTGTGAACCATTATTATTCTTAGTTAATAAGAGAATATGTTTGTGTTAGTGAACTCATTAAGTCATAGATTTTAAGCCTCAGATCTGATACCATAATATAACAACCCCATTACATTTTACTCAAATAATGTAATTTCTTAAAACATTTACACAAATTTAATAAATAGATACATCATGATGAAACCAACAAATATAGTGATATTTAACCCAATATATTAGTTTTTAAGCTAACCAAAAATAATGTCAAGATCTAATCTATTTATATAATGATCACAAGATCAATATCAAGTATAATATTGATATAAAACAAATACTAAAATTATTTCATAAAAGTATATTTACAAATTCAAACAAAGCTGATACAATGATATAACCAACTTCTATAATGATAAAATATACAATATAGTACAATTTTAGCATAATATAGGTCTTAATAATCATGTAAAATGATACAATGATCCATAGAGCATGTGAGTCTTAATGGACTTGAATCATTCATAAGTAATCATGAGTTTTGTTACTAGTGAAGTACAACTGAGGGGAGGGAAAGCATCATCTGAGTGATTTTCCACACCAACCACAAACCATCAATTCCATGCACACTCTCTTAATAAGGAAATGGCCCTCCTTTTTATGAATGGATAGATAATGATGGTGTGGCAATCAAGAGTGATAAATAGAACTTATGTGCTGTAAGATAACTATTACATGTAATATATCATTAAAAAATTATTCTAGCATGATATTGTACTAAACATGTAAACTAAATCAAATAGATAAAATGATAATGTTTAACCTTAAACACTACTTTGGCCAAAGTTTTCTTATAGTTATTTGATCTCAAGGATCAGTCAATTTCATACACACCACTCAATTAGATTACACTTTATCTATGTATTAGTGATATTAATTAATTATAATCCATCTCACTCACTTATTTAGGGTCATTAATACCATATTGGGTCATATATATAATAATATTAAAACCAATAGATTTCATAATGAATTTTCCCTACTAGAAAATATAATATGTGATAAACAAGGAAATCTCAAATACATTGATTTAATCTATCAAATGAAATGTAATAAATTCAAACATCTAATTTATTTATATCACAATAAAACCATATATATAATCATATTTCAAATATTCATCAATAAAATAAAATAATCTAGGTAAGATTATATATCAAGACATCAAGTTACCAAAATATCAATATGTAACTCTAACCTTATGTTATTTATCCATCTAACATTTTTTACTAGCTTAAATTAATTTATATCCATATGGTAATAATACATCAATAAGCTTATTCAAATACTACATATTGAAAGGGTCCCCGAATCCATTTTCTCATAGCTATATATAACTTATTAATTTAAGAAACCAAACACACCCTAACATCTTGGTTATATAACATATTAATTATCTATCAGTATATGCATATGATCATATGGTATACTCAAATTAATTATGTATACTGCATATAATTTATGAGTATCACGTATATGTTTAAATATGTAAAAACAAATATACAACTATATTAGTTATTTTCCAATACCCAAAAAATGTTTTCTTTAATTATTTAGTTGTGTTTGATTTCTATAAATTGAATAATAATAAATATTAGTATACTATATACTCCAATTAGGATAGTATTTTTCCTATTAATCCTGAGTATCATGCATGCATATTCTAACATAAATTTTTACTAAATTCATCCCAAAATCAAAAATCTTTTGCTATTGTGTTGGTTGCATTTCATAAAACCAAAAACTACTATATTAATGTTTGAAAAATGCACATGGTCTATTTAGACAAAGCCAACTAAATATATAGCATAGTTAATATAAAATTGGGTATATAAATTTATAATTCAACAAAACTTAAGAGATCAACTCATTATCACTCAAAATAATGAAATCTTATACATCTAACAATCACTACAACAAGCTTTCTTAGGCCTTGAGTACAATACAAATTCCATCTTATATGCAATAGAAGATTCACAAACTTGTCTAATGTATACGCAATTTTTAGTATGTTTACAAATATATATATATATATATATATATATATATATATATATATATATATATATATATATATATATATATATATATATATATCATTAGGTCATTCACCATTTAGAATTTCCATACAGTTTGAACTCATTATAACATAATATAAAACATAGTTATATTTGTATATAAAAGGTATGAGTACCAGTTCAGAGTGTGTGTGTGTTTATGTGTGTGTGTGTGTGTGTGTGTGTGTGTGTGTGTGTGTGTGTGTGTGTGTGTGTGTGTGTGTGTGTGTGTGTGTGTGTGTGTGTGTGTGTGTGTGTGTGTGTGTGTGTGTGTGTGTGTGTGTGTGTGTGTGTGTGTGTGTGTGAACCCAAGTCATGGAAAACTTAGCCATGTCCCATGATAATCATATATATACCTATGAATATTTATATAGTATGTTGGACATATGTTAAACTCAAAACTTCATAAAAAGAATTGACCAATTTTTTTATTATTTATTTCCTTAATTATTATTCATCTCAAAACATTTTTGTGCCCTAGTTTGAGTATTTCATTATAATATTGACTTGATTTTAACATATAAACAAGCCAATGTATTTTGTAAGAAGAAAAAAATGTCTCGCCAAGCCCTAGCTTGGTTATATTTACAAAATCATGCCTGGATTTCAACATATGAACTACCCAGTATATTCATTTATGAAAAGCAATGTTTTATAATATAGTTTAAAAACTAAGTTTAACCTTTAATTTCTAGTCATACCCTAATTTGGGGTTTATATTATAAAATCTTAACTAGGTTTAGCATAAAAACCACCTAGTTCATATATGCATAAATATTAAAATGATTCAATATCATTGTTAATGGACCAAGTTTAAACTAAAGTGTTTTTATATTTAAACTCAAACTACCAAATTCAACTTGAACTACCAAATTCCTTTATTCATAAAGTTTATACTAGACATTCTGCTAGTTTTCAAATACTACAAAGAAATTTCTATAATATAACTTAGTAATTTTTATTTTGGAAAGAAACCAAGAATAATATAAATTCAAATGACTTGAAATTATATTTTCAAATAACATAGTATGCATAGTCATTTAACTAGGGTTTGAGAGTTCTATACCTGGCTCTTTGGATGGCTGAGCCATCCCCAATGCTAGATATATGACCCTAGCTTTCTAATAATTTCAAAAATTAAAAATGAAAAACCTTAACCTTTAAAAATTTACTAGAATTCATTGATTTAACTATTTCAATCAAATACAAATTCAATCAATAGACCTATTTGGTACAAAATGATTGGCTAAGTCAAACTAGTATTGCCTTCCAAATCTACCTCAAACCATTTTTTCTTTTTCTTTCCTCTTTTGTCTGCCATGTACCCCCAAGAATATCTTATTTCCATTTTATTCTCCTGCATGCTAATAAACCTATGAAATTATTCCACCAAAATGTAACAAACCCATGGGTTTTACTTGAATAAGGTATTTGTTTTAACTATTGATAAAATTCAATAAACAAATTCCATCACGTTGAAACCAAAAAATACAGTGATATTTAATTAAATACATTGGTTTTTAATCTAACTAAAAATAAGGTCAAGAATTAATCTATTTAGTTGATGATCATAAGATCAATATCAAGATCAAGTAGAATGCTGATATAAAATGAATACTAAATTTATTTCATAAAATTATAATTAAAAATTCAGCCACAACTAATACAATGTTATAGCCAACTATTTTAATGATAAAATATACAATACAATATGGTTTTAATATAATACAAATCTTAATAATAATGTATAATGATACAATGCTCCATGAAGCATGTGAATCTCAATGAACTAGAATCATCCACAAGTAATCATGAGTGTAATCATTAGTGAATTAATATTGAGGGGAGGGAGAGAATCATCTAAGTGATTTTTCACACTAACCATGGACCATTGATCCCTCACATAATCTACCAACAAGATAATGTCCCTCCCTTCATGGATGGGTAGATAATTATGGTGTGGGAATAAAAAGTGATAAATAGAACTTGTGTGTTGTAAGATAACTATTACATGCAATATATCATAAAGAAATCCATTCTAACATGATATCATACTAAACATGTAAACTAAATAAAATAAATGAAATTATAATGTTTAACCATAAATACTACTTTGTCCATATTTTTCATATAGTTATTTGATCTCTAAGATCAGTCAATTTCATACACACCACTCAATTGGATTACACTTTATTTGTGTATTACTGACACTAATTAGTTGGAATCCATATCTCACTTATTTAGGGCCATTAATACCATATTGGTTCATATATAACAATATTAAAACCAAAAAATCTCATAATTAATTTCCCTACTAGAAAATATAATATGTGCTAAACAAATAAATCTAAAATACATTCATCTAATCCATCAAATTCAATGTAATAAATTCAAACATCTAATTTATTTTTATCACAATAAAATCAAATATATAACCATATTTCAAATAGTCATCAATACAATCAAACTATATGGGTAAGATTATATATCAAGACATCAAGTTATCAAAATATTAACATGTAACTCTAAGCTTATGTTATTCATCCATCTAACTTTGTTTACCAACTTACTAATTTATATCCATATACCAAAATTAAATCAATAAGTTTATTAAAATAATAAAAAATATTAATATGATTTCTATTTAATCTCAAATACTACATAATTAAAGGTTCATTGAATCCATTTTCTCATAGACAAATATATATTATTAATTCAAGTAACCAAATACACCCTAACATCCTTGTTGTATAACATATTAATTGTCTATCCATATATGCATATGAGCATATAGTATACTCAAATTAATTATGTATATGGTCTATAATTATTGAGTGTCACATATATGTTTAAATATGCAAATACGAATATAAAATTATATTAGTTCTTTTCTAATACCCAGCAAAGGTTTTTTTTAGTTATTCAGTTGTGTTTCATTTTTATAAATCCAATAATAATGCATATTAGTATATAATATACTCCATTTAGGATAATATCTTGCCTATTAATCCTGAGTATCACACATACATATATATGCATATTCTAACATAAAAATTTACTAAGTTCATCCCAAAATCAAATAGATTTTACTATTATGTTGGATGTGTTTCATAAAACCAACAACTACTATATTGGTATTTGAAAATGCACATAGTCTATTTAGACAAATCCAACTAAATATATAACATAGTTGAATATAAAAACATGTATATAATTTTATAATTCAACAAAAATTAAGATCTCAACTCATGATCACTCAAAATAATTAAATCTTATACATATAACAATGACTACAACAATTTTTCTTAGGCCTTATGTACAATATAAATTCTATCTTATATGGTATAGAATATTCACAAACTTATCTAACATATACCTAGTTTTTAGTATGTTTACAAATAGATATACAAATATCATCAGATTATTCACCATTTAAAATTTACATACAGTTTGAACTCATTATAACACAATATAAAACATAGTTATATCTATATATAAAATGACTGAGTACTAGTTCATAGTGTGTGTATAGATAGATAGATAGATAGATAGATAGATAGATAGATAGATAGATAGATAGATAGATAGATAGATAGATAGACAGACAGACAGACAGACAAATAGACAAATAGATAGATAGATAGATAGATAGATAGATAGATAGATAGATAGATAGATAGATAGATAGATAGATAGATAGATAGATAGATAGATAGATAGATAGATAGATAGATAGACAGATAGATAGATAACCCTAGGTCATAAAAAACTCAACCACATACCATGATAATCATATATACCTATGTATATTTATATAATAGGATGTTCATATGTTAAACTCAAAACTTCATAGAAATAATTAAACCAAACATGTTATTATTCATTTCCTTAATTATTTTTAATCTCAAATTAATATAACACTATCATGCCCTCGTCTAAGTATTTCATTAAAATTTTGAACTGATTTTAACATATAAATAAGCCAATGTCTTTTATATGAAGAAAGAAATGTCTCACTATGCCCTAGCCTGGTTATAGTTACAAAATCATGTCTTGATTCCAACATATAAAATACCTAGTAAATTTTTTTATGAAAATGAATGTTTCATAATATAGTTTAAAAATTGCGTTTGAATTTTCATTTCCAATCATGCCCTAATTTGGGGTTTATATTACAAAATATCTACATAGTTTAGCATAAAAACCACCCAGTTCATATATGCATAAAGATTAAAATTATTAAATATCATTTTTAATGGACTAAGTTTAAACTAATATGATTTAATATTTAAAATTGAACTACCAAATTCCTTTATTCACAAAATTTACCCTAGACATTCTACTAGTTTTCAAATACTACACAAAAATTTCTATAATATAACTTAGTAATTTGTATTTTGGAATTAAACTTAGAATAATGTAAATGAAAATGACTCATAATTATATTTTTAAATAACTCAGTCTGCATAACCATTTGAATAGGGTTTGAGAGTTTTATACCTGGCTCTGTGGATGGTTGATCCATCCCCAGTGCTAAGTATATAACCCTGGATTTCTAATAATTTTAAAACAATAAAAATGAAAACCCTTAACCCTTAAAATTTTACCATAATTCATTGATTTTATTCATATGAATAAAATATGAATTTAATCAATAGAACTACTAGGTAAAAATGCATGGATATGTCAAATTAGCATTGCCCTCTAAACCTACATAGAACCCTTTCTTTTCATTTTCCTTCTCTTTCCTCCATCTATGATGTACCCCCAGGCATATATTCTTCCCATTTTATTCTCCAGAATGCTAACAAACCTTCAAAATTCCTCCACCAAAATAAAAGTGATCTCAGTGAAGAGATTCCATGCAACCCAAAATTGTAGTGTCTTATTTTGCATGATGTTTGAATAGCTCAAGTCAACATTAATACAAACCCTGATCTCTCAAACTTTCCACATAATTATAATCCTTTCAAATATTATGAATGCTAATATTGACTTTTCAAAATCAATTAAACATTATAACAATAATAATTTAAATACTATAGCATTGACTTAATATAAGGATCATTGCAAGTTACATTATAACCCACACTTTCTATCTTAATCTATTTAATAGTAAACAAAACAATCAAGTCTCTTATCTCTTTAGAAATGTATCTTTTAAAAAATACACTAATAATTTTGAAGACATTCACACTCACTCAGTTTATAGTCATTCAGGTAAGAAAGAATTTTGTAGAATTATTCACATAAATACCAAATATAGCAAGGAAAATTAAATATCCTAAAGCACACGTTATAGTAACATCATCATGTGAAGTAAAATAAGCAAGAAAACACATATAATATTATAAATATCACATTATCAAAAACACAACCATACTAAAGTGAAAAAAACATGATTATAATTGAAATAAACTATAATTTATCAAATCAAGTAATGACTATAAAAGGATATTCAATTATTTATGGTGTGTGTGGGTTCATAGTTTTCATTCTTTCATCCCCTAATGCCTCTATCTACACCACCCTCTATGATGATGCCATCCCTTTATCATAGTTTGAAGGATGGATATATCCTATATCCACCTCAAAACATTAAATTTAGTTTTACTAAATCAATATAAAATCCATAATATACTACTAAAATAAACTAAACAAACATGATCATCATGTACATAACATACAAGTACATCTAACTCAATAAGTTAATGATCATGTAAATAATCAATATATAATTGTCTATACATCAGCATATAAAATCTAACTTAACCAAAATAGAATTTATCTAAATAATAACCATAAAATACACAAATCAATAGGTTATTAAGTCTAGAGAGGAATCATGATGTAACATCCTTCCCCACTAAAGTTGGTCATCATTCTGGTGATACTTATTCCAACATAAGTTTTGAAATTAAACATTATTCAACAAATAAATAAATAATATTCAACAACATATTAAGAAAAAATATATGGAAATAGCCTATATAACTCATCATAATCCTCTCATGTGGCACTATTTTCATAATATTGGTCCCAATTGACCTTGCACTATGACACTTCCCTATTATGCAATATGAGTTTACGAGTGTCAATTATTTTAATTAATTATACTGTGACCACCTTGGGATATATAACCTATAAATAATTATAATCCAATACATGAAAAGGAAAAGAAACATACTTTTTAAAATAGGAAACATAAAAAACATTACGCAAAAGAGCAATAATTGGTGGAAATAAAGTGTTGATAAATGTTGTCATTGATGTCAAGGTTGATGTCATTGATGTCAAGGTGCATCTGGTGAAGATGTATGGTGAGTGGTCTTTAAGATAATTTTAATTAAACCTAATGTCTATATATTGAGAGATAATTTTAAGGCAAACTAATGATTCTTCTATTGGTTTATGTCAAGATCAAAGTCATGATTCATGTTAGCTTGATGATTGTCAGTATTATCATAAAGAAGTTTGATGATAAAATAAGTAGTAAGCATGGTTATGAGGATTTAGGGCTGAATGAGGTCATGAAATCATGTTTATCATAAATATATTATTGTAGTGGTGTGATAATGTTTTCTAGTGAGTAAAATTTAAGCATGTTTGAGTGTTAATCCTTGAGTACAAGGTGTCTTGATAAGCCTAATCATAACAAGCATAGTCATATCATAGGCATGTGTATGGTGAGTATGAATAGGTATGTGTAAAGGTATGACATAATTTTAGGATCATGTAAGGCATGTGATCAATTTGTATAAGAATCAAGGAGTGTTTTAAGGTTAGTTGTCAATTTTTTAGTGCTTGAAAAGCCAAGTCATGATACTAGTCATGGCATGTAAAGTCCTAGTAAGACAGTTTGAGCATGGTGGCTCTGTGTGATGTATGTTCAAAGGCATAAGATTATTTATTAGTTTTATTTGACATGTATGTGAGTAATTATATCACTCATGATAATCTTAAGGTGAGTCTACATGGGCAAGACCTTTAGAGCTAGTCTACACTTAGACTACCTCTAGACTCTACCTAATCTAATGAGGCCTCATGAGATGTTATCAAGACATATGAAGGATTTTTGGATATTTCTAACCATGAAAGATTTTTTATTACATGATATTTAGGGATTTAGGTATTTAAATCATGGAATAAGGAATGAAGGATAGTTCAAGGCCTATAAAGATATGAAGACTATGGTGTAAAAAGAGAATATAAGCTTCATGGGGTATGAAGTTATATTTATAAGGAAAAAATGGATATGTGAGTGTTTTAAGTGTTATTATATGTTTTATTAAGAATTTTCACCAATTTTGAAGTCATGGTTTGCAAGAAAAAGCATGAAAAGTGGTTTTGATGTCTCTTAAGTACACACAATAAAGGCATGTGAACCCAAGAAGGACTTTCAAGTGTTCATTGGCACATGTAACATCTTCATGGTAACCTAATATATTAATTATATATTGGTAAGTTTCCTTTATAATATATCCAAGCATTATTTTTTTAAATGAGGGACAGTCCTTTATGTAAAATTGTTAACATCAGAAATAGTGTTAACCCTCTCTAAAACCCTAACAATGACCTAATGTGAAATATCTTGTTCAAAATAGACAAAAATGGTCTAAAATGACTATAAAAAATATTTTAACATATATTCACTTTTCCCAATCATCTCTAGGTGTGATTAGTTTTTTAGGTGTGTGAGTAGACCCTATAAGAAAGTGCTAGTTTCTTAAATATTTTCTATAACAGTCAGAATTGACCAAGTAAAAGTATGCAAATAATTATATTGATAATTTTGAGAATTTTATTTTATGAACATGAAGGTTTATGTATAGGTTATATCCCCCAATTATTATAAACTATTCATCAAAGTTGGCTAGTTGCTAATAGGCCTAATGGTGGAAATAGTGAGAAACCTAAGCAAAAGTGAGAAGATGATTAGGGATGTGTTATCATGAAATAGGGATGAAAAAAAACACATGGATATGGGTTTAGGTACTTATAATACATGATAATTTTTGATATAATTTTTAGATTTTAGTGTTTATAGTGAAAAAATTGCTCACAAGTTGACTTGTCTGGCTCAGTGAGGTTTGTGTATAGTGAGGTTATGAGATCAGTTTACAAGACCAATATTTCTATTTGACCATATTATATTTATATATAATAATGGTATAATTATATAATAGTATCATTTAAATTCATCATAATTCATTTAATATTTATACATATATTTTGAAAGTCTGACTCATCATGACTATGTTTTAAGATAAACTAGTAGTTCTAAGTAAGCAAGTTACAATGATGGGTTTGAGGCTCTATGCTATGATTTGATTTATATAATTCATATGGTTTTATTTTTTATTAATTTAAAGTAGTTATAATAGTTTTTTAAACCTTTGAATTTATTGAAATTGGTTGAAATGTTGAAGCTAAAATATCTTGTCATGTTCTGATTTGATTATGTGTACTAAGGTCAAAAGATTGGTTTACAAGACCAATATTTAACATTATACCTTGTGAATTTTGTATTTTATAATGGTATATATAATTTAAATTATATTTTTAAAATATAAATTATCATGGGAAGTGTTATTTCAGTTATTCAAGGTCAAGTTGTTCATGACTAGGTTTTGGAGTGTTTTGGTAGTTCTAAGTGGGCTACTTGTAGAGAAGTGTTTGATTAATTTCGATCTTTGTTGAGAAGTATAAATCACATGGTGATTTTTAAAATTTCATTTAATTTATGTATATGTGATTTATTTCCATGGTTTTTTGGCTAATTTTTTTTAATCTCTTATAATTTGAGACAAACTTTTTGTGTATGAGAAGGCCTAATTGTGAACAATACAAATGATGTGCTTTAAGTGGTAATTGGACCTAAAATTTTCTATGGAGTCTATATGAGCGTATTAATGGTATAATTTATTATTATATTATATTTTAATTTTGTGTTTTGATTTTAAATTTTTTTTGAGGGCAAAGTTTAACATGTCCTAAAGTAGACCTAATAGGATTAGTCTCCATGAGACCTAAAGATGAAATAAGGCTTACCTAAATGGCAGACCTAAATGGACTCAAAGCACGTTTTATTAATGTTTTTGAGATGTAATAAGATATATTACATGGCTTAAATAATGGTTTAAGGGTATTTGGCCAACTAAGTAGCAATATGAGCAAGAGTCTTGAATATATACAAGACAGTTTTAAGCCTATTTGTGTGTGTAGTGTGAAAGAGAATAAAATAACATATTGTAAAGCATAAGGAGGTATTTTAGACCATAAAATGAGTATATATTATTTATGATTAATATTTTATATAGGTTATATGTATGAGGGTAAAGGTCATATGACCTAATCAATCTTGAAGAGACCTAATTGAGCAAAGAGACCTAGAAAGTAGTTTGAGAGTGCTACGAGTGTGAAGTAGTGAAGAGGTGGTCATAATTAATTGGTTGATAAATAAGGTGTACTAAATTTAATCAAATCAATAAATTGTATGATTTTATTCTAATTCATATAGGGGGTTGGTGCCTCCTTGCAAGTTGGTGCTTGTTAAAGCCTTGCTGAGTTGGTGATTAGCTAGTTGGGTTAGTGTTCCATGTGAAGTAGGTGCTTCACTAAATTTTTTGTTTGTCTTGTAGGAATATATTTAATTTGAATATATTAGTGTTTTTTATTCCCCTTTAGTTGTTCCCACATATGTTATGTGTTCTTGTGTTTCATGCTTATGTGGATAGGTGTATATGTTTGCTAGATCTATATGCTTGTTTGAATGGTTCATGATTGCTTAAGTGAAATTGATATGAAAGTTTTTAATTAATAATTCACCCCCATATCTTATTCCTTTTTATTCCAACATTTTTTATCATATTAAGTCCTTTTAAGTAAGCCTAATAGTTTAAAATAGGTTCTAGAAGCAAGGATGGCTAGTCAACAAGCATAAGGTAATTCTCTACCAATAAGGCTTCATTAATCAAAGGGAATAATTATACATTTTGGAGATCAAAATGAGAACATATATTATGTTAATTGGCCATGGTATATGGTAGTTAGTTGTGGATGGATATACTCCACCTCCTACACCACCAACTGATGCAATAGGTGAGAAGGAAATTGAGAGTAATTTCAAGGTAATAAATTCCATTCTATGTAGCCTATCAAAGGCAAAGTTTGTGAAGGTGATGCACTATGAGTCATATAAGGTGATATGGGAAAAATTTAAGACTGTATATGGAATATAAACCAAGGTTAATATGGCTAATTTTTAGACCCACAAGAGATAATTTGAAAGTCTAAAGATGAAAGAAGACGAAACCATTGCATCTTACCTATTGAAGGTTGATGAAGTTGTCAATGTCATTAGAGGATTGGGAAAATAAATGAAAGAGTCTATAGTTGTTCAAATTTTATTAATATCACTAACTCTTAAGTTTTATTCTAAGGTGTCTACATTAGAAGAGATGTAAGATTTGGACAAACTAGAAATGGATGGGATTATATTGACTGCTTATGAGATGAAAACAAATGAAGGAAAGAATCCCAAGAAAGAAGTAACATTCAAAGCTGGAAAGAAGTCAAAATCTAAGAAGGTCAAGAATTAATTATTATTACATGTTGATGATGTTCAACTAATAGCCATGTTTGTAATGAAATTAAGGTTTGGCTCTGGTAAATACAAGGGTAAGTTTCCATTCAAATATTTTCAACTATAGAAATATTGGTCACTTTACATCCAAGTGTCCTAACAAGGTTAAGACTAAGCATGATGATGAATATGATGAAAATCATGGAGATGATAAGGCCTCTAATCTTGAAAAAAATATAAGGAGTTTAGGAAGTATGAAGGTAGTAAAGGATCATTCAATAACAAGAGAAGTGTCTACACTAATGAAGATAACTCATCTGACATAAGTGACACAAGAACATATAATAGTGATGATGATATTAATGAACATTAACATGACAAAAATGAAACCTTATTCATGGATATAGAAATAAATAAAAAGGGTTGCTCAAATGGGAAGGCCTTATGGTTGATGAAGAATTAGATGAAGAAGAGGTTGAAGTATAGTTTGAGGTAGAATTGGTGAGTTTTCTAGAGGAGTTGGAGTTCTAAAGAAGGAAGAATCATAAGATAATATCATTAGTTAGGTGATATAAAGAGTAGATTAGTTTGTTTAAGGAGAGGTTAAGTGACACATCCAAGGAGTATGATGATATCATCAATCAAATTGAAGCACTGATAGAAATAGTCACTGCTAGCTTAAATCTAAAGAGGAAGAATGCACCACATATGGAATTGAGATGGAATCCTTAAAAGCTAAGTTTTATCAATCATATAGAAATTTGAAGACCTTTTTGAAGTTTAAAAAGAGAATTGAGGCTCTCTATGACATCTTGAGTAGTTAGGATTCTACAAGTGATAAGACAAGTCTTGGTTTCAAAGAAGACCAAAAAGAGGAAACTCAAGTCAAGGAGAAATATAGTGAAGACAAGAAGGTCAACATGAAAAAGATAATCAAATAGCCTAATGATATGAGGTATGACAATTCATTCAATGGTTATTTTTATACATGCAATCAGTTTGGTTATAGATAAAAAGAGTGTAAAAGACTCTAAAAATGAATATGCATTGGATAATGAAAGGAATAATTAGTCAAGAGGTATGTATAAGTTTGTTTACTACATCTATCATAATATGGGACACATTTCAATATTATATTCAAATAAAGGTAGAATTCCATCAAGTCAAAAAAATATGTTTGAATCTCCTAGAATGTAAGAGAAAAGGAAAATGAATGTATGGAAACCAAATATAGTAAAGGTGAGTCATGATCAGTCTATAATCTCAAATTGACTATTTGTTATTATAGAGAATAATTCAAGTGAGAAATCAAGTTAGGAATGTCTATTGTCAGCTCATATTAATGATCAAACAATTGATGAAAAGTCAAGATTATAGTGCCAATCAAGCCTAAAAGGATACTGAAGGATATTCAATCTAGTGAGGGCATGAAGATCTGGGAATATATTAGGCTTGTGTTGTTTTAGTGATCTATGGAAATGGGTGACTCCATTAGGCTTCATGGAGACACTATTCATTTAGTATAAGCATGGTCAATGCTTAGTTTGAGGGGGAGCTATTAGGTTATTGACTAAGCTTTATCTATGTTGAAAAGTGGTCTTGTAATTTGAGTTCATTTGAAGTAGTTATGCACAGAGTAAGGGGGAAGATGTTCTTATAATGCTTCACATTCTGTGTGTTGATATTTGGGTGTAAGAAAGTGTGGTTCTAGAAGTTGTAGTATGTATTACCCTTTATCATTAATCTCAAAGGGGGAGAAATTTGAAGAAGGGAAATTGACTAGATTGGGATAAATTTGAAAAATGTTTTTCCATTAATGAAGAAGGGGGATTTTGTTGAGAAGTTTTATCATTGATGTTAAGGTTGATGTCATTGATGTCAAGGTCTATTTCATTGATGTCAAGGTGTATCTAATGAAGATGTATGGTAAGTGGTATTTGAGATAGTTTGAAGGAAACATAATGTCTCTCTTTTGAGAGAGAATTTTAAGGAAACCTAATGATTCTTTTTTTGGTTGATGTCAATTTCAAAGACATGATTCAAGTTAGATTGATGATTGTTAGTATTTTCACAAGAGGTTTGATGATCAAGTAAGAAATGAAGCATGGTTATGAGGCTCTAGGTCTACATGAGGTCATGAGATCATGTTTATTATAAATATATTGTTTCATTAGTGTGAGAATGTTTTCTAGTGAGTATAAGGTAAGCATGTTTCAGTGTTAATCCTTGAGTACAAGGTGTCTTGAGAAGCCTAGTCATAATAAGGACAATCATATCATGAGCATGTGCATGGTGAGAATGAAGAGGTATGTGTAGAGGTATTAAATTATTTTAGGATCATGTAAGGAATTTTATCAATTTTTATAATCATCAAGGAGTGTTTCAATGTCTTTTGTCAAATTTTAAGTGCTTGAAAAGCATAGTCATGGCACTAGTCATGGCATGTGAAGTCTTAGTGAGATGGTTTGAGAATGGTGGCTTCATGATATTTATGCAAAAATGTATAAGAGGATTTATTAGGCTTATTGAACATTTATTTGAGGCATTGGATCACATATGATATTCTCAAGGTGAGTCTACAAGGGTAGGACATTCAAACCTAGTCTGTACCTAGACCACCTCTAGACCCTGCATGACCTAATGAGGCATCATGAGTTTATTTCAAGATATATGAAGGAATTTTGGTTGTGTTTAATCATTATATAGGTTTTATGACATGATATTGAGGTTTTTATCATGAAATTGAGGTATTGAGAGAAAGGAAGAAGGTATGAAGGACAATTCAAGGCCTAGTAAGGTATAAAGACTATGGTGTAGAGAGAGAATGTAAGCCTAATGGGGTATGAGGTTTTGTTTCCAAGAAAATAATTTATATTTTAGTGTTTTAATATGTATTTTATTTTTTCTCAATCATTTTCACAAATTTTGAGTTCATGGTTTTCAAGAAAAAGCATGAAAAGTAGTTTTGAGGTCTCTCGAGTACACACAATAGAGGCATGCAAACCTGAGGAGTTTCAGGTGTTCATTTGAATGTGTAACATCTTCATGGTAACCTAATATATTAATTATATATGGGTAATAGTATTATATAATATCTCTAGGCATTATTTTTGGAAATGAGGGGCAGTCCTTTATGAACAATCGTTAACATCAAAAACAATGTTAACCCTCTCTAAAACCCTAACAATGACCCAATGTGAAATATAATGTTAAAAACAGCCCAAAATGGTATTAAATTAATTTAAAAACTATTTTCCATGTACTATACTATCATAGGCATCTCCAAGTATGATTGGTTTGACAGGTGTGTGAGTAGACCTTAAAGGAAAGTGTTGGTTTCTCGAAGATTTGCTATAGTAGTTAGTGTTGAGAAATCCAAAGTATTAAAATAATTAGATGGATAAGGTTGAGAATTTTATTTTATTTAAATGAATTTTTATGGATATATTCTATTCCCCAAGTATTCTAAACAGGTCATCCAAGTTGGCCAATCACTAACAGGCCTAATGGTGGAAATAGTGAGAAACCTAGGCAACAGTGAGAAGACAATTAGGGAGATGTTATCATGAAATAGGGATAAAACCAAGTAAATTTATATTATTTTTAGTAATTATAATCAATTCTCATGTTTTATATAATTTTTTTAGGTCAGTGGTTATAGAGAAAAATTTGCTCACAAGTTGACTTCTCTGGCTCAGTGAGGTCTATGTACAATGAGGTTATGAGAATGGTCTTCAATATCAATATTTAAATTTGAACATATTATATTTATATATAATAATGGTATAATTATCTCATATGATCATATACATGCATCATAATTCATTTAATATGTCTACATAGGTGTTAAAGGTTTGAATCATCGTAACTATGTTTTAAGGTAAACTAGCAGTTCTGGGTAAGCAAGTTGCAGTGATGGGTTTGAGGGTCTACACTATGATTTGATGTATATAATTCATATGGTTTTATTTTTTGTTAATTTAAATTATTTATCATAATTTTTTAAATATTGGAAGTCAGTGAAAGTGGTTGAAATGTTGAATCCAAAATGGTTTATCTAGTTCTTATTTGATTGTGTGTACTGAGGTCAAAAGATTGGTTTGCAAGACCAATATTTTACATTATACCTTATCACTTTTGTATTTTATATTGTAATATATATATATAAGGATATTTTAAAATTATTAGTGATAATTTTGAGTGTCCTTTTAGTTTTTTAAGATGAAGTGTCCTTATGACTGGGTTTTAGAGTGTTCTAATAGTTTTGAATGGGCTATTTACAGAGAAGTGTTTGAGTAATTTTTCTCTAATTTGTGAAGCATAAATTACATGGTGATGTTTTTAATGTCATTTAATTTTTATATATTTGATTTATTTCCATGTTTATTTATACAATTTGTGTTTAATCTCCTATAGTTCAAGATAGACTTTTTGTGTATGAGAAGGCCTAACTATGAACAATACAAATTGTGTGCTTTGAGTGGTAATTAGACCTAAAAGGTGTTATTGAGTCTATATGATCTTATTATAGGTATATTTTATTATTATATGATATGATAATTTTGTGTGTGGAATTTAAAATTGTTCCAAGGAGGGCAAAGTGTAACGTGTCCTAAAGTAGACATAATGGGATTAGGTCTCCATGAGACCTAAAAATGAAATAAGGCATAAATGAGATATGGAAGATCTAAAGGGATTCAAAGAAAAATTTATTAATAATTATGATATGTGATAATATATATTCCATAGCTGACCTAAGGGGTTAAGGGTATTTGGTTGACTAAGTGGTAATATGAGCAAGAGGCTTGTATATATACAAGACAGTTTTACACATATTTGTGTGTGTAGTGTGAAAGAAAATAAAATAACATATTTAAGATTATAAGGAGGTATTTTATACCATAATATGAGTATATATGATATATTATGAATATTTTAAAAAATTTATTATGAGGATCAAGGTCATATGATCTAATCAGTCTTGAAGAGACCTAATTGAGTGAAGAGACCTAGAAGGTAGTTTGAAAGGGAAAGAGTCCAAAGATCTGAAGAGGTGTACATCATAATTTAGATGAGAAACAAGGTGTATTTAATGTGATAAAATAAATTAGGTAGTTGAGTTGGTGCTGAGTCATCTAGGGGGTTGGTGCCTTATTTCAACTTGGTGCTTGTTAAAGCCTAGCTGAGTTGGTGATTAGCTAGTTGGGGTTGGTGTTCCATGTGAAGTCAGTGTTTCAATAAATGTTAGTGTTTGTCTTATAATACTATATTAAATTTATATATATTAGTGGGCTTTCTTCCCCTTGAAATATTCCCACATATATGATGTGTTCTTGTGTTTCATACTGATGTGGATAAGTGTTTATGCTTGTTAGATCTATATGCTTATTTGAATGGTTCATGCTTGCTTAAGTGAAATTGATAAAAAAGTTTTTAATGATTGATCCACCCCTGATCTTAGTCATTTTTATTCTAATATAAATCCTATACACTACAATGTTGATCACTTTCAGAGCCTTGAAGGGTCCCACATATCTTGGTGAAAGCTTCATCGATTTACCAAACTTAATTGAGCTTTTCTGAGGCTTAACCCACAAAAATAATTAATCACCCACAAAAAACTAGCTTTCTATTATTTTTAAACCATCATAATTTTTTTTTATCATTTTACTCAACTAACATTTGCCTAATTATCCTAACTTTGTCTTCCATCTCCACAAGTATTTCAGATCCAAAGACTACTTTGTCTTCCAACCTATCCCAACTAATTGGTGTTCTACATCTCCTTCTATATAATGCCTCAAATGGAGCCATTTTCAATGTTGATTGGTATGAGTTGTTTTAGGAAAACTCAACCAATAGAAATTTCTCCTCCTAATTTTATTTTTGATCCATGTAATTCATTATAAGGAAATATTCTAAAACTTGGTTAACTCTATCTATTTGCCCATATATTTCTAGGTGATATGTAGTAATGAAATTCAATTGCATACCTAGAGGTGAATTCAAAGTCAACCAAAATATATAATTCATTCGTGGATCTCCATTAGAAATGATATTTTCCAAAAATCCATGAAATCAGTACACCTCTTTCACAAATCTCTTCACAAGCATAGGTGCATCATCAATCAAATTTCATGGTATGAAGTGAGCTACCTTGGTTAGTTTGTCAAATACTAGAAAGATCATATCATAATGGTTCTATGATAATGAAACACTTGGACAAAGTACATACTAATCATCTACCACTTCCATTTTGATATATCATGAGGATATAACAATCTTGATGAACGCACATATTTAGCCTTCACATACTGACATTTCAAACAACAAGATACAAAGTCCACTATATCCTTTTTAATCCCTTTCTAAAAATAGAGAGGTCTTAGCTCAGTCATGAGCTTTATTACTCTAGGATGACCTAGATAAGGGGAATTATGTAATTCCTTTATCACCTTTCTCCTTAAATTCTCTCTATTAGGCACATACATCCTATCGTTATACCTCAAAATACCATCACTCTCCAGCTTGAACCCTTTACACATGGGATTATGAGCATCCTTTGATAATTATTTATTAACCTGCTCATAGAATTTATCTATTAGGAGAATTTAATTCCTTGATTACACATGTACTCATGATAGTAGTCAAGGAAACTATCTACTTTCTACAACTTAGGGCATCTATAACTCTATTTTTCTTTCCCTTGATATAGTTATTATCAAAATCATAATCAGATAATAATTATAAGAAATGTCTCTAACCTATATTTAGGTTCATTTGGGTAAAGATATACTTGAGTCCCAAGTTTTTAGTCTTGATCTCAAATGGTTTCTCTAATAGATAATGCCTCTAAACTTGCGAGGCATGAACTATTTCAACAAGTTCCAAATCATTAGGGTCATAATTCACCTCATAAGGCTTAAGTTTTTTGGACTCATATGTTATAAATGAACCATATTACATAATAAATCCTCCAAGTCTATCCCCATATGCATCTATAATTATTAATATCTGACCATTAGGATTGGGAACTCTTAGCACATGTGCCAAAGCCTCCTTCTTACCTCTTGAAAGGCTTTTTCACACTTGTCTGACCAAATAAAACTCTAATTCTTCTACTGAAGAGAGGTAATTGGGTTATCTATATTTGATAAATTTGGAACAAATTTCCTACAATAACCTATTAATCTCATAAAACTTCTCACTAGATGCACATTTTTAGGCACTAACCATTCCATTATGGCTCTTATCTTTACCAGATCAATTGAAATTCCATATATGGATATAATGTGTCCTAAATATTATTGTGAACTATGAATTTGACTCAAGAGATGATGGTTAGTATCATGTTAGTTTCAAAATGAAAGAAACACACTAACTAGCATAACATCTCTAAGCCTAAACACTAAAGGGGGAGCTTAGTTGACAAGACTAGAATGAAAAGCACAACTAAAATTCAAAATAAATGTTATTTCACATTCTTTGGATGCTCCAAATAGTTGAAGTGGCTTGCTCAATTTGTGTTCATTAAGTCTACATCAATGAAGTGTGGCTACCTCTATCTCTCCTTGGCACCATGTTTGACTTTGGTTTGTCTTGGCTTGGATCAATATTTAGACATTATAACACTAAAATGTAATAATTTTGAATGCATATTGGGAATTATAAGTTTTTCATAAAAGATTTTAAAATTCAATAGGCAAGGCCTCCTATTTATAGATTTTGTAAAATGGTCAGAATGAACCTAAACCGTCCATCTCAAGATGAACGTGTGTGGTTAAGAATCTATTAAATTTTGGAAGACAAATTCAATAAATGCCCTCATAAATATTTTGAATAGAGGGGAATTAAAGGGGCATGGAGGTTATTAATGAGGCATGTGGTGTCTTAATCTTGATATTTTATGCATTTATGGCCTAGAGATGTCTTCCCAAGAAATGATGTCATTTGATGATGTAGATATTCAATATTCATTTCCAAAAATAAATATTTAAAAATATCCATGGAATTATCAATTAGGTTTATTTGAATTAATTATCTTTAATCATGATTAGTCACTTTGGTTCAAACCTTGGCTCTTTGGTGCACAAATTAATCAAATTGGTTAGAATGTCTTGTTATTGGCTCAAAATTTGACTAGATTAGAATTAGTAAGCAATGTCAGATGCATTAGATTCATTATCCCATTTAGGATGTTGTTAAAACCAAATAAAAAAGGCACATGTATCATGTAATATATTTGATTGAAAAGAGCAATCCAAGGCACCCAAGTGCAAAATTGGCATTTTTACTCGAAATGATCTGATCAAAGTTAGCTAGCCCATAAAATACATTGCTCCATTTAGGGATACTTTGGCTAAAATTGGCACTTGAATATGTCAGTTTCAAAGCTTTTAATGTTTTTTAGTGCTTTTAGGCCAAATTATTTATTTTGGTGGAAATTGGTCAAAATCTTGATTAATGGCCAAATTTAGGTGTCTATAGTTTGCCTTTGTTTGGGAAGGAATTGCAACCTATAGGCATACTAACATCTTCTCAAATAATTAAAAGGTTTTATATTCCTAAAACTTCAATGATGATGAACTAACTGTATGATTCCCCCTCAAGGGAATGGTTGGCACAAGGAAAGGTCAGCAAGCGGCCCCTCAAAATAAATACTAGAGATGAGGGGACCAAAGAAAGGAAAATGATGGGATGAGAACACAATTGTATTGGAAAATTAGTCAAAATCATTGAGAATGAAAGTGGGATCGTGTATAATGGTTTTTCCTAAAGTAGTTATAGTCATTATACCTTGATAGTGGCAATGTGGCATGAAAACACAATGATTTGCCCAAAGGAGGTTATAATCATTGAGAAGATGAAGTTGTTCTAGTTAGGATAGACAAAAAAAAATACAACATGCCCCTAGTTGGGCAAAATAAAGTAAATTTGGTGAGAACATAATCATTTTCCCAAAGGTAATTATAATCATTAAGAAATGCAATTGGGGTGGTGTATAATGATTTTCCCATAGGTGGTTATAATCATTGGACCTCAATTATAGAAAACATGAATGATTTGGCCAATGATTATGATAATATAATATAGAGGATAAATATGAACTGGGATAACTTTCTAGTAGGGAGATGCTCATCCAAACTAAATAAAG
Source organism: Torreya grandis (assembly GCA_037957365.1). Lineage (NCBI taxonomy): Eukaryota > Viridiplantae > Streptophyta > Pinopsida > Cupressales > Taxaceae > Torreya > Torreya grandis. The sequence goes on from JARHVA010009972.1 coordinate 211,040, forward strand.
GTTGAAATTCTTTCATTATTTAATTATGTTATGTAGGATATGATTGGGATTGAATCAAGATGTCGATGCCAAAGAGATGTTGATGCCACCATTCCTGAATAGACTTCTTGAATTTGAGGTGTTTTGTAACACATTTTGGTAGGCATCATGATATAACATCATAAGGACTTGGCTGAAATATGCATAAGGACTAACTCCTATAATCCAATACTCAATAGAAAATAATGCACCAATGATAGAAACCATGATGCTAATATAGATGTATGAATATGAATGAATTCAAGTGTAAGTAGAGGCAATTAATCACCCAATGAACACACATAGACTAAATCAAGGTAATTTTTTGAAAGCAAACAAATAGGCACATAAATAAAATAACAAAGAAATAAGCAATTTAAATTTAAGCCACATGAACATTGCCCCTAGAAAATAGGTGATATCTTAACAAAATAACAAAATGAGGGAATAAAAGAAAAGGAAGGGGGTGGCCGAGCTATCTCCATATGCACTAGGTAAGCGGATGCTGCCTACATAGTTTTATGGATATAATATCCAATAAAAATTTAGGCCAAATGTAGTTCTCCCAAGAAATGGGAAGAAAATGATAACTAATGAAAATAACATAATGAATGTAATAGAAGAATAGGAACGCTCTTGTAAAATAACAAGTGCATGGGATAAAAGGCCAAAAAATATTGGGAAACTAAGGAACAAGTGATTTGCTTATGACTTAGTAAGGGTTCCCATAATTCTTAAGGCAGAGAAGTGGTCAATGTTTTTGGTCTTTTATAAATGGTTTTACAAACATTTTTGGAATTTTGGAGTATCTCAACTTAATCAAGATTGACAAGATACTAAAATGGTTCAAGCTCACAAAATAGTGAGAGCATGGCTTAAGTTACTCACAAAATGGTGAGAGCATGGCATAGGTTTCTCATAAAATGGTGAGAGCATGGCTTAGGTTACTCATAAAATGGTAATATCATGGCTTAGGTGTGAATCAAAAATGACCCATAGATTCTCAAAATGGCCTAAGTTTACAATAGTTCTACCTTTAGCAAAGAAAGATGACCAATGTAATAGCCAATTTAAATTAAAATAGGCATAGTTGGCATAAAGGCATAGTAAAACATAGGAAATGGCAAGTTGGTATGTCAAGGATCAATAATCAAATGTTTCCCCTAGTTTTCCCATAGGTAGTTATAACTAGCACACAATGGCATAGATCAATGGTACTAATTTTCCCATAGGTGGTTATAATTAATAGCAAGACTGGTGATAAGAAAGGAATAAAAAATGAAGGATGTAACCATCAAAACTTTTATCATAATGCTCCAAAATACTATCTCTATCTGAAATGATTGAAACAACTATTGAGACTGATCGAATTCATTAGTGCTAAAAATGTGCAACTCATGGTGAAACCAAGGTGAAACATGCTAGGTAGATAGGATTCAAAACATGCTTGGTCAATAGAACAAAATGGTAAAATGGATAAATAATAAGCTAAGAGGAATTATAAGAATGATATTCATATAAAGAAGAATAGTGATAAAATGGCACAACTAAAATAGTCCTTATAGACAATATACCATAGTGCTCAAGCATAGTACCACTTGAGGTGAATAATATTCATTGGCTTAGGAAGTTCATCTCCATCTGCTATGGTGAGCATGTATACTCCTGATCCTTAATCTATAGTAATGATGAAAGGCCCTATCCATTTTGGTTTGAATTTACCTTTATGCTTCTTCTTGACCATGGTATTATTTTGGTTTTTTTTAAGAACAAGATCACCAAGTTCAAATGTTTTATGCTTGATGTGTTGATTCTAGTGGCCTTTGAGTTGGTTCTAATATGCCTAAAGATTATTGACTATAGTTGTGCATATTTCATCAAATAGGTCTAGCTCTTTTAGGTGAGCTACTCAATAGTCGTGATCATTTAAGACATGATTGAAAGATATGCATAGTGAAGGTAACTCAACCTCAATAATAAGTATGGTTTTAGTACCATAAACAAGTATGGAGTGGCTCCTCTAGGTGTATGGTTATTTGTATGGTATTTCCAAAGGGCATGGAATATCTGAAGGTGTTAATCATGACTGACATCATTGATAATTTTTTTGAGAATGTTGACAATGGTTTTGTTTGATGTTTCAGCCTAGCCATTACCTTGAGGGTAATATGTCATAGAAAAATGTTGTGTGATGTTATATTCATCACATATCTTGTCGACATCCTTGTTCTTGAAGGACCATCTATTATCAGATATAATATCATAGGGGATACCATAGTGGCAAATGAGATGGTTGAAGATGAACTTGGAAATTTGATTTCCAATAACATAAGTGAGGGGTATAGCTTTAACCCACTTAGTGAAATATTTAGTGGCACTAAAGATATTTTTATGGCCATCGAATGAGGTGGGATTAATCTTCATAATGAGGTCAAGGACCCATGTAGCAAATGGTCATGGTGTTAACATTGGTTTTAGAGTCTTTGCTAGGGCATGAATCAAATTAGTATGTCATTGACAATTATTGCACTTATTTACATATGAAGCTACATTTGCATCCATCGTGACCCAATAATAACTAGTATGTAAGATATTTTTGGATAAGATAGATTCGCTAGTGTGGGATCCACATATGCCTTTGTGAACTTCTCATAATACTATCATAGATTCTACTAAATTTAAACAATGAAGTAGAGTTTCATCAAAACTATGATGGTAAAGGGTTGATCCAAGTAAGATATAATGAGAGGTTTGGGAGATGAAGGATTTGGTTTTTTTTGGGAGATTTTAGGTGGTAAAACTTGGTCATGAAGGTAGTTGTAAATGTCTAAGTACCAGATAGAACTAGGATGAATAATATCATAAATCATCATAATGGTTAAAGTCTCATAAGCTAGTACTAGTAAGTTCTTGACAAGGAACTAATACTCTTTAGTTGTGTCTATTTTTCAAATCAAAGATCCAATAATGGCCATAGCATTTATAGTTCTATTACTTGCCCTTGGTATATGCTCAAATTGAATTTCAGCAATCTATTGTTTGAGAGTGTTAACCATGGCCTTATATGGAACCAGCTTGTCATCTTTGGTCTAAAAATGGTTTGTAACTTGATTGATGATTAACTAAGATCACCATAAACCTTAATATGACATATGTTCCATTGTACCATTTGCTGAAGCCCTACAATAAGTGCTTCATATTTAGTTATGTTGTTGGTATAAGGAAAATTGATCCTAAATGACTTAGGGATTAGATCCCCCTATGGTGTAATAAACAAAAGGCTTGCCCCTGATCCATGTGATATGAATGATCCATAAAAATATAGCTTCTAGTATTACTCCTCAAGAGGTGTGTCCATGATGGTCATTATGGATTCATCAAGAAATTAGAATATGAGTGGCTCTGTATCAGTAAGGGGTGCTTCAATAAGTTGATCTACAAGAACTTACCCCTTAATGAATTTTTAATTGACATATTCAATGTCAAACTCACTTAAAATCATGATCCATTTGGCCATTAAACCTTGAAAATCTATTTTAGATAGTATATAATTGAGTGGATCTACTTTTGAAATAACCATGGTCTCATTGTTTAACATGTAATGACACAATTCTTGAGCTATGAAAACCATGGGTAAACATGATTTTTTTATGGGCATATAATTATGTTCATATGAAACCATTGTATGACTTAAATAGTACATGACATGATATTTTCCATTATCATCATGTTGAGCCAAAATTTCCCCCAAGATATTGTCAGTAAATGATAGATACAATAATAATGGCTTTCCTAACATAGGAGACAACAAAATAGGTGGATCCACTAGATAGTTTTTGAGTTTTTGAAAAGTTGTTTGGTAGTGATCATCCTATTGAAATGTGACTCCCTTCTTCAAAATATTCATAAAATGAAGGCATTTATTGGTTAATTGAGATATGAAGCGTCAGATAGATTGGATCTTGCCCTACAAACTATGGAGCTTTTTCAAAGTAGTTGGTGGTTTCATCTCTGTTATAGCTTGGACTTTGGTCAGGTCATCTTTAATGCCTTAATGAGACACAATGAAGCCTATAAATTTACTTGAGGTGACTCCAAAGACACACTTCTTATGATTAATTCTACTTTGTACTTGTGTAATCTTTCAAATATTCTGCATCGCACTACTAGGTGATCGACCCTAGTCTTTGATTTGACAAAAATGTCATTGACATATTCTTCAATAATATCATGCATCATATCATGAATTATGATGGTCATAACTCTTTGGTAGGTGGCCCCTACATTCATAATACTAAATGGCATAACCTGATAATAGAATGTTCCCCATGGAGTGGTGAACGCTATTTTATGTTGGTCTTTTGGTGCTATTCTGATTTGGTTATATCTCAAAAATCCATCCATTAATGAAAGCATTTCATAACCCACTTTAGAGTCAACAATCATGTTAATGTTTGGAAGTAGAAAGTCATCCTTAGGGCAAGATTTATTTATATCATGGAAATCAGTACAAATTTTGATTCTTTTTGGCTTTTTACTAATTAGTACAACATTTGATATCCATTCTAAGTAGTCAATGGATAAAATACATCCTACTTCTAAAACTTTTTCCAACTCTTTCTTTACCAATATAGTAATGCAAGGATGCATCTTACATATCTTTTGTTTAATTGGTTTGGCATCATGATTAATGACAAGGTGGTGTAGAACCAAGGCAGGGTCCAAACCTGGCATGTTAGAATATGCCCATGCAAAAATATCTACAAACTCCCTCAAAAGGGTTGTAAGGACTTCACATTATTTTTCAATAAGGGAAGTACCTATCTTGATCTAATTTGGGTCATCTAGGGACATGATGTTAACCTCCATCGTATCTTTCACTAGAAGGGTCAAACCATCTTCAAGGATAGTGGGTAAAGATTTGAACTAGTTGGTAATATTAGATTCCTCTACTAGGACTATCTCTTCAATGTCCCCCAAGCATGATGAATTAGAGTCCCTTAATCGAAGGTTTGGCCATGTAACAAAAACTAGTAGAAACACTTGAATGATTTGATCAAAATCTTGTTGTTCTTCAAAATTGAACTCAAACTAGTAGACAAGGTCATCATTAGTGGTCTCCTGAGCTATGGTTGAAGAAGGTTGAACACCCCAGTCTAATGGCACCTGAAATAGGTTTTCACCACTAGATTGGTCTTTTTATTTACTTTTACCCTTGCCAAAAAGTGCCTCAAAGAGGTTTTCACTTTGGGACCTCAATGTTTTAATTATTTAATTTTTCATTAAGGGTGTTCACCCACTCTCTAAAATATGCTATAGGATCCAACTTGATTGAGAACCTTGATTTATGGTCCCCCAATGGAACATTGTCTTTAAGGACTATAAAATCATAGAAAGCCTCATCATTTTGAAACACATCAATCAATATGTTGGACTCTTGTTGGTCCCAATCTATCAGTTGGGGATAATACAAAGGTAGTGGGTTTTGATGAATGACTAGTGTAAGGGTACAAATAGAATGAGGGTTAAATAGGTTGGTTTTAGCTAATTCATCAAAAAGGCTATGATCAGACTCTGCATTGCTGCCAGTATCTTCATCACTATTTGATGGTTATGGAACATGAGTAAAGTATATGGAGTCACCCCCAAGCATTTAAATCCAAGTTCATAGGGTCTTTTGTATTTAGTCATGGAAATTAACTCAAGTGTTCCTTATTGATTAGGTCCAAGGCCTCCTCCTTCATATTCTTGATTCTTCATGATCCTATTAGGAATAGGATACTTTTCACTCTTATAATAATCAGATTGGTTGTCATTGTATAACCATGATTCATCTCCTTGAGAGGGTTTGATTCTAAGCCAAATTTTAGTACAAATGTGACATGTGCTTTACCCTTGATCTTTTGTTTCCATTTTGGATGAAGTGGATTGGCTTTAGGTATAAAAGACTTTGTATTCTGTGGAAGGTTTACAATATGAAAAGTATCATGGGTCACATACTCCCCTGATCCATTAGGAAAGATAGTAAAATGATTGGATACTTCAGGAGGTGGCATGTGGGAAAGGGAATCAAGGGTATTAGGATCAATGCAATTTTCCTCCAATGGATCAAGGAGTATTACTTTTACCTTATCCTTATTAGCCACTGGATTCATGTCAAAGTGATAGTTATAACTCTTGAATTTGGCATCTAGGTGCTTGCAGTGCTCATATGGATGCAAATCTCTTGGTATACAAACTTCCATCCCTGAATGGGAGAATTTGATACATTGGTGTAATGTTGATGGTATTTCATTAATTTCATGTAACTAAGGTCTTCTAAAAATCATATTGTATGACAAATTGAGATTGAGCACATGACAAATTGTATCATGGGTCAAAGGCCCAAAGATAACTGGTAAATAGATGGTGCCCTATGATTCTCTTTCCTCATTATCATAAGCTTTGATGGTTATTATCTCTACTTGAATATCTACCATTGGGTACCCAAGAATCTTGATGATCTTAATAGAAACTATGTTTAGACTTGATCCATTATCTATAAGGACATGCTTCACTTTGTACCATTTTATGCAAACTTCAATGTATAATGGGTTATTATGTAACGAGCCAAGGGATGACATATCATTTTGGTTAAAAGTGACTTGTTGGGTTGGAGCTAGGTGTCCAACCAAATCTTATGATTTATTAGGGGATATGTCACTTGAAATAGTGGATTGGCTCAAGAATTCATCAAAATGTTTTTGTGGATTGTTGACATATATAAGAAATCTAAAATAGATATTTACATAGGTGTCTTTTGTAATTGTTCCACAATGTCAAATTTATTCTCTTAGTTAGTGTTAAATGGCTTATTCTAAGGATAAATTATTGATTGGATAATGGGTGAAGGGGTAGATGGTTGTGGTCTTGGGATGGTAATATTTGACCTCTAAGTTGTGATTACACAATCAGGTTTGAATATAGGACCATGATTACTAACAAATGATGGTGATGGTGAGGGACCAGATAAGACAAGTCTCAATTATCAGTGTACTTATGTGTGGTCATAGGGCAAGGTTGGGCTATTGATATAAGGTCTAAAGTGGGAATCCCTATTTGTAGGTTTGCCTATGTGTGGTCCCAGGTCAAAGAAGTATTGTCAAAGTGATTGGATTGGTTTGGTATGGTTAGCAATGGTCTTGTCTAATTAGAATTTGTTCTAGAATTAATGGAGATGTTATTAATGATACCTCCTATAATATGGCCTATGACTCTATTATAGTCATGTGAAATTACATGGTAGGTTTGTTAGTGGTTACCATTTTGACCTTGGTTCTATCCATTATTTTGGTGTTGTTGATTATGTTGTTAGTTCTACTCATTTTATTAGTTTGGCCTTTGATTTTGGTACTGCTAATTTTGTTGTTATATTGGTTGTTGTTGTTGTTGTTGCTATTATTGATATTGGTTTTTATGTTGGGGAAAAGGGTTTTGATAAATCCAAAGAATCTTAGAGGTGGAAGCATAACCATCTAGTGTGATCTCCCCATTCTCTAACATATTCTCAATCAAATGCTTGATTTTCACACATCTTCATAAATTATGCCCATTGACCTGATGATATTCAAAGAATTCATTTTCATGGTACCAATCAGGATAAGGAATGCCTTATGGATAAAGCTTTGATATAGGCTAACTAATCAAATTAGTAATAGTGAGTTTATAAAACATAGATTTAATAGGCTCTCTAAGGTCACTAAAAACATGGTAAATAGGTAGTGTTCTCCTTGGAGTAGGGACTCGTAATGGTAAAGGTGGTTTCATTTCTTGTGTGAGCTTAGGATGTTGTGATTGGTGTGTTGGATGAAGAGGTTTTCACGTAGGAGTAAGTTTAAAAGGTGCACAGGCTGAGTAGATGGTGTTTATACTATTTGTACATGGTGTGACTCAGTTAATCCATTTCCCATAACATTATTATTATGGTTGAATTGCTTTGGTCTATCAAAAACTTGGCCCCTACCTCTATGGCTCCAACCAAAATCTCATATTTTTTCTCTAAAAAATTATGCTCAAACAAATAATGATCATAAGTGAAAGGTATATTAATAGAGTATGGTTGTTGAGGAAAAGGTTCTTTAGTAGTAGGTACCATAGGTATTTCTCTATTTGTTCTTGATCTTGCTCCGAGTATGGTGGTGTATTAACCAAATAGTTAGCCAATGGATCTTGGTTTTGTGTCCCTATTTGAGTATTATGAGGGATATATATATCCATCTCATAAATAGCATTATTTGCATAGGGGTCTTACACCAGTTATTCTTGTGTAGCCACATGAATAATACTCATATTATAAATGAGTCCACTATGAGTGTAGGAAAACATGTTTGGATCCATAATGAATGTGCCACTACAAATATTTCTACAAACTCTAAAAAAGACAATGTCTAAAAGATGATGTTTAAACTTGGTCTAGATCCATCACAAGGATGGAAAGGTTTATGGAATGATTTGTGATAAAATAAGATAACATCAATTATCTAATGTTACATTTCTTATACAAATAATATTAAGTAAATGGACCAAAAATTAAAATGCCAAACTCTAAGGTTGAAGTGTTTCAAATCAATCTAATCTAGGAAATAAATTGTTGCTAGGTATTTTGGCCAAATGTGGTGTCAAAATATAGACTCAAACAAGGCATGTTATAGTACTCTTAGCCAAATGGTGTCAAAATATAGACTTTGAAATAGATGATATTTTAATCTAATGGATTTGAAACACTTCTAACAAAAACTAGGCATTTGATTCTTAAACATGAACTCGATCAAATAGGTATAAGTATGAAACAAAAGGCACCTTAGAGATAGTTTATTTTATCATAAATAATGGTATAAAACTTGGTTATTTTGACAAATAGGTTAGACAAATGTGAAAGGCGTAACTGTGTTAGATAAAGATTCACAGAGGTATACTTGGATTGGCTTGAAAAATGTGTACAAACTTGAACTTTATGTAAAACGGTCTATGAAACAATCTTTGAAATTTTTTGGGAAGCATAATAATGATATAATACTCAAAATACATGAATTTTTTTTTCAAAAACTCTCTAAGGCAAATATGGTTTCTCACAAATTTGGTAGCATAACACTACCTATACGTATCTTTAAATTTTTAACTCTAAGGAAAAAAATTATGTGTTCAAATGATTTTGATGTAAAAAGGATGATAAAACAAAAAAAATCGGTGCATAGACTCAAAGTGAAAGTGTTTAGCACAAAATGGCTTAAGTGTACCAAGTGGTGATAATGATTATGAGTCTTAAATAGCCTTCAACCCAAATTAGAAATTAAACCTAAGTTCCCTCAAGTTTAGTGTAAATGGTGAACCCACTTAACACATCAATGCTATAAACTTATGAAGGTGAAATTTTGAATTTAGATTATAAATGAATGAATTTAAACAATTTTTAGTAAAGGTTTAGACTCAATTGGAAAACATAATTGCACCAAAGTGGATGATATGACTCCATGTTTTGATGAACATTGAACAAATTGATGATTCACATGGGTAACATAACTCCTCTTTGTTCAAAGGAAAATGAGGACTATGTGTTTTGATTTATAACATTTTTCACACCAAGTTTTGACTACAAACAAGACTTTAATCTAAGACAAAACCAAATAATTAATCACTCTTAGGTCCTAAATTGACAAGGTTTCCTGTAATTATTGGAATTTGTCAATATACATCATTTGAGAGGATTTTTTAGTGTTCATCTAAAAATTAAAATGTGCATTATATAGTAGGATTTTTATACCCCCTTCTCTCAAATGATAGTACTGTAACATGGACCTTGAGGTGTACCTTGTACTAACAACACTTATATGATAAGTGGGGATTTGTCTAAGATATACAAGTTTCTAAACGTCTAGATGGATCAATTACCCAATGAATTTCACATCATGTTGTAAAATAAACACACTTAAATTAGGTGTTCATGACATTTATCTTGTTACAAAAAAGGTCTTGTCCTTTTTACAACTACTACATCCATCACTTGCTTAGTGTAGTGTGATTTCTAAAGTTTAGATACATCCCATGTACAACTCCAACACTAGAAGGTGGTTTAACCACTCAAACCTCCAATCATAGTGGGAGTGGTTGAAGTCAGTGTCGATAGATGAAACCTTAGGTTAAAGTTTCCCTATAGAAATTATGGGAGGTAATTAAGTCCCCCTCAGAAGCCAAGATACAATAAAATAAATAACTAATAGAAAGACTTTAGGGTTATTTTAATATCATCCAAACTATTATGAGTTTTTAGGGAATGCTTTAGATCACATTATTTCTATACCTTAGACTAGGCATGTTTATAATAAGGTTGGCACTTTTGATTCCAAAAGTTCCCTAAATGGGATGGATGAAAGAGAATACATGCAACATCCCTCCTTTTTCCAATCAAATTCTAAGTTTAAACAACTATTGAAGAAAAAATTTGACAAGTGAGTTCAATTTTAAGCACCAAATGAAAGATTAGGTGGTGTTCTTTTGACCCCTTGGTCTTAAGTTGTAACTTTGAAAGCACAATTTTTTAAAACATTTACCTAAGCATATAAATTTTCCATTAAGCACCAAAACAAAGTTCCTAGTCAATTTTAAACTTTTAAAGAAGGTCTAAAAATCATGTATTAACAAATTTCCAGCTTGATCTTGTAATGAAAAAGTCAACATGTCCTTTAGATTTGAAGCTAATTTAAAAATGAGTGAAGTGACTTCTTAAAACAATCTCTTTGTTTCAAAATCATTGTTACATAGTTAATATCATTGTTTCCCTAAAAAATCACAATTGTAGACAATAATATCATTATTTCGAGTTAGTTCATCATAAAAACACAATATCACTATTCACCTACAAAATTGCTATTACCAGATAGAAAACATAAAAAACAAAAATCATTGTTCTATTGACAAAATCACTATGCAAGGTGAACAATATAATTATTTTATGACAAAATCATTGTTTTTAGAAAATGACTACTTAGGTAAATGAAATCATTATTTTAGAGAATGATATCACTGCTTAAGGTAATGAAATTGTTGTTCAACAAATAGTGATTTTGTTAAAAAAATTCTACTATGACAACAATAATATTTAAATAAAGAGAAGAATTGATGTTACCAGGAACAAAAATGCAATTATCAAAAAAAATGGAATTTTAACTTAAAATTTCACTCTTTTAACTCTTTCACTCCAAGATTCTATATAAAGTTGGTTAGTAGGTTGCTTGAAAGATCATTTTTGATAAAATTTGTGGGGTGAGATCCCATCGATCATGCCATTATGTGAACTAGGAATTTGACTTGAGAGGATGGTTATTATCATGTTAGTTCCAAAATGAAAACAAAATGAAAGAAACACACTAACTAGCATAACATCTCTATGCCTAAACACTAAAGAGGGAGCTTAGTTGACAAGACTCGAATGGAAAACACAACTAAAATGAAAAATAAAACTTCTTTCACCTTCCTTAGATGTTCTAAATATCTTGTTGAAGTGGTTTGCTCAGTTTGTGTTCATGAAGTCTACATCAATGAAGTGTGGCTACCTCTATCTCTCTTTGGCGCCATGTTTGGATTTGGTTTGGCTTAGCTTGGCTCAATATTTGGGAATTATAACACTAAAATTTAATGATTTTTAATGCATTTGGGCATTATAAGTTTGGCATAAAAGAGCTTAAAATTCAATAGGTAAGGCCTCCTATTTATAGATTTTGCAAAATGGTCATAATGAACATGAACCATCCATCTCAAGATGAAGATGTGTGGCTAAGAATCCATTCAATTTTGGAGGCCAAATTCAATAAATTCCCTCAAATGTTTGGGATAGAATGGCATTAAAGAGGAATGGAGGGTCTAAATGAGGTATGGGGTGGTTTAATCTTGATATTTTATGCATTTATGGCCTAGGTATGTCTTTCTAAGAAATGATGTCATTTGATGATGTAGATATTCAATATTCATTTCCAAAACTAAATATTCAAAAATCTCCATGGAATTCTCAATTAGGCTAATGATTTTAATTAATTATCTTTAATCATGATTAGTTATTTTGGTGCAAACCTTGGCTCTTTGGTGCATAAATTAATCAAATTGGTTAGAATGTCTTGTTATTAGCTCAAAATTTGACTAGATTAGAATTAGGAAACAATGTCAGATGTGTTGGATTCATTATCCCATTTAGGATGTTTTCAACACCAAATAACAAATGCACTTGTCTCGTGCAAGATATTTTCCTAAAAAGAGCAACCCATGGCACCTAGGTGCAAAATTGGCATTTTGACTAGAAATAATATGATCAAAGTTAGTTGGCCTATAAAATGCATTGCCCCATTTAGGGATATTTTGGCCAAAATTAGAACTTTAATATGTCAGTTTCAAATATTTTAATGTGTTTTAATGTTTTTAGGCTAAATTGTGCATTTTGGTGGAAATTGGTCAAAAACTTGATTGATGGTCATTGGTGGCCAGATTTAGGTGTCTAAAACTACAATTTATTTTGAAAAAATATACACTTGGATGACTTACGATATATTTTTTTCTTCCATAACCAATGCAAAACCAAATCTAGATGTTAAAGATGTTCTTTCTCATTCTTATAATATATGAGGATATCATCTAGAAAAACCAACACAAAGTGGTCTAGATAATCTCTAAACACATTGTTCATGAGATTTATAAATGCTTATAGAGAATTTTTTAACCCAAAAGGCAAAACTATGAGTTCATAGTGCCCATAGAAGGTTCTAAACACTATTTTGGGAATATACTCATCTCATATTCTTAGCTGATGATACCCTTCTAGAAGATTAATCTTGGAGAAAACCCTTGCCCCTCATATCTGATTAAATAGATCATTAATGTAAGGTAATAGATAATTTTTCTTCATTATCATGTTGTTCAACATCATGTAATCAATATAATATAAAATATTACCATCCTTCTTCTTGATGAACACCACTAGTTCACCCTATGGTGATAGACTTGGTCTAATCAACCCTTTTGATAATAGCTTCTAAAGCTGAGCTTTTAACTCAACTAGTCTGGTATTTATCATCCTATAAGGTACCTTGGATTGTGGTTCATAACAAGGTACTATGTCAATTGAGAAATCATACTCATGTTTGGTTTCTAATCCTATAAATTCCTCTAGAAACACATCCTAAAAGTTTATAGGAAAAGGATAATCTTTAATGGATGGTTCCTTAGATTCCTCCATCTCATTTCTTTTAAAAATAAATTCTTGACATCATTTTCATTGAGCCTTTTTGAGTTTAATTGCATAAATTTTTCTAAGCTTTAACTCTCTTTTCTCACCCTAAAGTTTTGTCTAATTTCCAAAATCATTTTGACACTCTACATTTTTTAGATAGTAACCAACCTTAGCTTTATGATTTGAAAAAAAATTAACTCCAAGGATAACATCATATAACCCTAACAATGTAGCATATAAATCCACTATTAGAGTGAATTTAGGTAACCTGATCTCAGCTTCTAATAGACATTTATCAACCTTAACCTTTGATTCATTCCCATACTATACTAACCTTACATTTTCCATAATTCCAACTTTTCTAGAAAACTTATTAAGCATTCTAAATGTAACTAATGGTTACACCAAAACCTTAAGGCTTTGGTGTAATAGTTTGTTACATTTGGTATCAGAGCCTCCACCTAGGTTTAAGTCATGGAATGGGTGTCTATGTCAGTATGGCAATGTTCATTCAGGGCTCATACATGTGGGGGATCATGGTGTATAGGTGAAAATCCATCCTAAATTCTAGGCTTCAAAATCATGGTGGGATGTTATGATCCTGATGGGTGGATTTCACTAATGCCTCAAGGTGTTGTTGTAATGATTCATTACATTTGGTGTTAACACTATAGTGTTACATTTGGTATAATAGTTCATTACACTAGGATTAATAAAACATGCATTATCCCTAGTGTAAATCAAAATTTAAATTGGATGATCAAAAAAAGTACCTATCAGTTTAATATGAGAAGATTAGAATTTAACTTGACAGTTTTCAATAGTCCCATGAATTCTCTATTGGAAAGTTTCCTTTTGTGAAGTAGAACACTTAGTCTTACCTTATGATTTGCCTTGAGTATACTCTCTAGCCTAATGATCACCCCCATAGATGAAGCATCCACTAGGTGGTCCTCTCCTATCTGACTACTAGTTCCCCTTGAAACCTCCCTTGAGACCATTTATAGGTTTATTATTTCCTAATCTACTATTTTACTTAGCATTCTAGTTCTTAGAATAATTCTTGGAGTCTCCACTCCTCTTCCAATTATTATTTTTGAAATTCATTTTAGGACCTCCAAACTTCTTTTTGAATTTATGTTTGACCCGAGTAAGTGATTTCATCTTCACTCCTACTTAACTTCATTTTTAAAAACTTGATCCATGGTAGATGGCCCATGCATATCCACTTCACAACTATTTTGGGGTTTTAATTGCATAATGAACTTCCTTATTCAAATCCTCTCATCTCCCTAATACTGAGGGAAAATTTTTAGGAGTTTAGTGAATTATTCCTAATATTCATTCACAAAAGGTCTCCTTTCTTAAGGTTTTAAAAATATATTAGCATTTAATAAAAATACAACTAAAGACGCTGCCATGATCTTAAAAATGTCACAAATTGTTCCAAAGTGGTGGTGGTATAGTCGAGGTTCATCTCAAGCTTCTTATTTTCCCACCAAGTTATTGCTTCTCTAACAAGCTGATATGCTCCCCAAATTACTTTGTTGACTTTAGAGTAATTTTAAATCTCAAAATACTTTTCCATCTCTTCTAGCCATTTTTAATTTCATTTCCTAAAATGGTTCCATCAAACTTAGGTGGATTCACCTTTTTCATATCCTGTACTAAAGATAAAACTACTTAAGCTTTCATATCTTGTGGCACTTCTTCATGCCTCTGATCATGAGGATTTTCCTTCTTAGCAGGATGCTCTTCAGGTTCTTCCTGAACATTATCCTCAACATGCCCATGCACTTCCTATTCTAGGTCTATGATTTGGTCCCTAGTTTTTTGCATGGCTAGAAGGATCTGATCTAACTTTGTAGCTTTCTCAATGGTAAATTGATTTGGATACACTAGAAGATTGGTGTTTGAAGTACCCTCACCTCTAGGTTTAACATGTAGGATTAATGTTTTCATTAGTATGGAAAAGCACTCAGATGATGTTATCCCTCCTCTCAGTAGTATTTCACTAGTGACTACACTCGTGATTACTTATGGATGATTCAAGCTCGTTAAGACTCAAATTCTCTATGGATCATTGTACATTATTATTAATACTTATATTATGCTGAAATTATACTATATTAAATAATTTATCATTATAAAATTTAATTCTAACATTTTATGAGTTATGGCTGAATTTGTAAATATACTTTTATGAAATAAATTCAATAGTCATTTTATATTAGCATTGTACTTGATCTTGAACTTGTGATCATTAACTAAATAGATTAGCTCTTGACCTTATTTTTGGTTGTCTTAAAAACCAATGCATTTATTTAAAGATAGAATTTGGTTTATTAAATTTGTGTAAATGTTTAAAAATAAAATTTATCTTATTTAAGTAAAACCCAGTGGAGTTGTTACATTTTGGTATTAGATCTGAGATTCAAACTCTAGGACTTAATGAGTCTACTAACACAAATGTATTATCTTGTTAACTAGGAAGAATAATGGCGTGTGCTAGACCTAGAAGTGAGGGTAATTCAAACATTAATCATCCATTGGATCTAAATCAATTTGTTGCTAAACAAGCTACAAAGTTGGATTAGATCTTTATAGCCATGTACAAAACTAGAGACCAAATCATGGCCCTAAAATAAAAAGTGCATGGACATGTTGAGGAAAATGTTTAGGAAGAACTTGAAGAGCATATTTTTGAGTAGGAAAATCCTCAAGATTAGAGGCATGATGAAGTGCCACAAGATATGAGAGCTCAAATAGCTATGGAGTTGGCATGGGATATGAAAAAGTTTGATCCACCCAAGTTTAATAGAACCATTTTGGGAGATGGAACTGAAGTGTGGCTGATAGAGATGGAAAATTATTCCAATATTCAAAAGTGTTCTAAAGTCACCAAAGAAGTTTGGGGAGCATACTATCTTATTGGAGAAGTAATAACTTGGTGGCAAAATAAGAAGCTTGAGATGAACCTCAACTCTACCAATACCACTTGGGATTAGTTTGTGACATTTTTAATGTCATAGAAAACCCTAATTTTATTGTGAGGTGGATGTGCATGGGATATGTACCATGGATTAGGTTTTTTAAAAGGTAGTTAAGTAGGAGCAAAATATGAAATCTCTTGCTTAGGTTAGAGATAAATTTAAGAAGTTTGAAGGTCTTAAAATGAATTTTAGAAAGAATGATTAGAAGAAGAATGGAGAATCTAAGAATTAGTTTAAGAATAAGAGTGCTAAGTTTAATATAATCTCAGGAAATAAGAAAGATGGAAATGGTTTCATGGGAAACCAATAGTCAGATAGGAGAGGACTACCTAGTGGATGCTTCATATGTGGAGGTAATCATTATGCTAAAAAGTGTACTCAAGTCAAATTATAGGGTAAGAACAAGGGTTTTGCTTCACAACAGGGAACTTTATAGTAGAGTATTCATTCAGTTATTGGTAATCATCAAGTTGAGTTCCAAGTTTCTCCTATTAAACTAACAGGTATTTTGTTTGATCATCCAATTTCAATTTTAATCAACACTAGGGCCAGTGAATGTTTTACTACTCTTAGAATATTTAATAAGTTATCTATAAAAGTGGTAATTATGGAAAATGAATGATCAATATATTATGGGAATGAATCAAAGGTTAAGGCTGATAAGTGTCTAGTGGAAGGTAAGATTAGGTTACTCAAATTCACTACAATAGTGGATTTGTATGCTACACTATTAAGGTCATATGATGTGATCTTAGGAGTTAATTGTCTTTCAGATCATAAAGCTAAGGTTGATTGATATATCAAAAAGGTAGTGTTAAGATCATTTTGGAGATTAGACACAACTTCAAGGTGAGAAAATAGAGTTAAAGCTTAGAAAAATTTATAAAATTCAACTCAAGAAGGTTCAAAGAAAAGGATTTTAGGCATTTATTATTGAAATAAATGAGATGGAGGAATCTAAGGAACTACCCATTGAGGATTTTCCTATTCTTAAGAAATTTTAAGATGTGTTTCTAGAGGAATTGCTAGCATTTCCACCTAAATGTGAGTTTGATTTCTTGATTTACATAATACCTAGATCTAAACCATAATCCAAGGCACCTTATAGGATGACAACTATCAAATTGGTTGAGTTAAAATCTCAACTTTAGGAGTTGTTATCGAAAGGGTTGATTCAACCAAGTGTGTCATTATGGGGTGCATTAGTGGTGTTGATCAAGAAGAATGGTGTTACTCTTCACCTTTATAATGATTATAAGATGTTGAAAAATGTGATAATCAATAACAGGTATCCATTACCTCACATTAATGATATTTTTGATCCAATGTGACTGGCAACAATTTTATCCAATATCAATCTTTGAGCAAGGTATCATTAGCTAAGAATCTGAGATGAAGAAATTCCCAAAACAATGTTCAGAACCTGATATGGGCACTAAAAATTCATAGTTTTTCCTTTTGGGTTAACAAATGGTCCAAAAATATTTATGACTCTCATGAAAACTATGATGAGGGATTATCTAGACCACTTTGTGTTGGTTATTCTAGATGCCATCCTCATATATTTTAAGAATGAGAAAGAACATATTCAACATATAGAATTGGTTTTACAGCAATTATAGGAGCACAAATTATATGGTAAGTTGTCTAAGTGTGTATTTTTCTAGAGGAAAGTGCAATATTTAGGACACATTATCTCCACATACAAAATTTTATTTGATTTGATGAAGACAAGAGCCATAATGTAATGGTCAATGCCTTAAAATGTTCATGAGGTGATAAGTTATATTGGATTAGCAAGTTGTTACAATAATATTGTTCCAAATTTCTCAAACATATCTAACCTAATTACCCCTCTCCAATAAAAGAATTAGAGTTTTGTTTGGTTAGACAAGTGTGAAAAATCATTTCAAGAGATAAAAATTAATCTTAATTTGGAACCTATGCTAAGGGTTCCTAATCTTAATGATTAGTTCTTAGTAATCATAGATGCATATAGGGATGGACTTAGAGGAGTTATTATGTAAGATGGTTTAATTGTAGCATATAAGTCTAGAAAACTTAAGCCATATGAGGTTAAGTATGCCCCTCATGATCTAGAACTTGTTGTAATATTGCATGCATTGAAATTTTGGAGGCATTATCTATTGGGGAAACCATTTGAGTTCAAGATTGACAACTTGGGACTCAAGTATATCTTTACCAAACTAAACCTAAATGCACATTAGAGATGTTAGTTAAAATTCTTATCTAATTGTTATTTTGTTATTAACTTTTTCAATAGCAAGGAAAACAAATTTATAGATGACCTAAGTCATAGAAGGTACATAGAAGCCTTGACTACTATCAAAAGTAATTTATGTAATCATGGAATTATAATCTCCCTAGGAGATGAATTTTATGAGTAGGTTAAGAAAGCATTGTCAAAGGGTTCTCAAAATCCCAATTTTAAAGATTCAATTTGGAGAATGATGGTATTTTGAGGTATAATGGTAGGATGTGTATGCTTGATAGAGAGAATTTGAGGAGCATAATGATAAAAGAATTTCATAATTACCCTTATTCAAGTTATCATATAATAACTAATCTCATGGCTAAGTTAAGACCTCTCTATTATTGGAAAGGGATTAAAAAAGATGTAACACTTTTTATATCTCATTGTTTGGAATGTCAGTGTGTGAAGGTTGAACATGTGCATCCATCAAGATTATTATATTCTCATGATATAATGGAATTGAAGTGCCAGGTGATTATCATGGACTTTGTCCAAGATTTTCCATTATCACATAACCATCATGATATGATCTTGATGGTAATTAAAAAACTAACCAAGGTAGCTCACTTCATACCAGGCAACTTGACAAATGATGCACCCACTCTTGCAAAGAGATTTGTTAAAGAGGTGTATCGATTACATGGATTTTTAGAAAAGATAATTTTTTATTGAAATATATGAATGAATTATAGATTTTGGTTGACCTTGAATTTAGCTCTGCGTACATAATTGAATTTCAATATTGCATATCACCCTGAAATAGATGGAAAAATGGAGAGGGTTAACCAAGTTTTATAATATCTCCTTAGAATGTTTTGCATGGATCAACAATACAAGTGAGAAGAGTATCTTTCATTGGTTGAGTTTTCCTATAATAAATCATACCAATCAACATTGAAAATTATTCCATTTTAGGCATTGTATATAAGTAGGTGTAGAATAATAATCAGTTAGGACATGTGGGAAGATAGATTGGTCTTTGGACCTGACATGCTTGTGGAGATAGAAGACCAAGTTAGGATAATCAGGCAAAGGTTGGTTGAGGCTAATGATAGAAAATTTAGATTGATCTATAAATAATAGAAAGGCAATTTTTAATTGGTGATAAAAAATTTCTATGGGTTAAGCCCCAAAAAATATTGATTAAGTTTGCTAAATCATAGAAGCTTTCATCAAGATATGTGGGACCCTTAGAGGTTTCGGAAGTGATCAATCCTGTAGTTTATAGGCTTTATTTTCCACTAGATCTATCTTTTTTCATAATGCTTTCCATGTGTCATATCTTAAAAATTATGTTACTAATCTTTCTCATGTATTGGATTAGAATGATTTACAATTTTTAGATATAAAGGTGGTCACTTTATAACCAATCAGAATAATTAACACTCACAAACATAGTTTGTATAATAGAGAAGTGTTATAGTGCAAGGTCTAGTGGGACCAATATTTTGAAGATAATACCACCTAAGAGGATTATGATGAGTTTCATAGGTTGTTTCCAAATTTGTTTACTTAATATGTTGTTGGATATTATTTATTTTTCTATTGAATAATGGTTAATTTTAGAACTTATGTTGGAATAAGTTTCATCGTGATGATGACCAAATTTAGGGGGAAATATTTTACATCCTAATTCTTCTATAAACTTAATAACCTATTGAATTATGGATTTTATAGTTATTGCTTATCTAATTACTATTTTAATTAAGCTAGATTTTATATACTAATGTATGAATAGTTATATATTTCTTATTTATATGATTGTTAACTTGTTGAGTTATTTGTACTTATATGTGATGTACATGATGATCATGTTTATTTGGTTCATTACAACAATATATTATGGATTTTTTATTGATTCAGGCTAACTAGCTTTATTATTTCAAAGTGGATGTAGGATAGATCCATCCCTTAGACAATGATATAAGTAGGGAATAATTGGAGAGGGTGGTGTATATGGAGGTTTTGGGAGATGAAATAATGAAAATTGAGAACCTGCACACACCACAAATAGTAGAACATGATTTTATATTCATTACTTGATTTGATAGCTTATAATTGCTTTCAGTTATAATCATGTTTGTTATACTTGAGTATGGTTATGTGTTTGTTAATATGAGATTTATACTCTTATATGTGTTATATTACTTATCTTACTTCATGTGATAATATTAATATAGTGTGTGCTTTAGGATCTTTAATTTTCCTTGTTACTATCTTTGGTATTTGTGTCGATAATTTTTCAAACATTCTTTCTTCCCTAAATGACTATAAATTGAGTGAGTGTGAATGTCTTCATAATTATCAATGTCTTATTTATAACATACATTGCTAAAGAGATAGGGGACTTGATTGTTTTGTTTACTATTAAATAGACTAATGTAACTTGGCATGATCTTTGTATTAGAATGTATGGGTTCTAATGTAACTTGGCATGATCTTTGTATTAAGTCAATGTTATAGTATTTAAATTATTATTATTATAATTATAATGTTTAATTGATTTTTGGAAGTCAATATTAACATTCATCATAATGTTTTAAAGGATTGTTATTATGTGTAAAATTTAAGAGATTAGGGTTTGTATTAACATTGACTTGAGTTATTCGAGCATCATGCAAAATAAAGCATTGTAATTTGGGTTGCATGGACTCTCTTCACTGAGCTCACTTTCAATTTGGTGGATGAATTTAGAAGGTTTATTATCATGAAAGAGAATAAAATCAGAATAAGAGATGATTTTGGGTACACAACAAACAAAGGAGCAAAGAGAAGGAAAAAGAAAAGAAAGGTTTTAAGGTAGATTTGGAAGTCAATACCAGTTTGACATAGTCATGTATTTTGTACTAGGTAGGTTTGTTGAGCAAATTCATATTTGATTCATATGAATTAAATAAATGGATTTTGGTAAATTTTTAAGGGTTAAGGTTTTCCATTTTTATTGTTTTTAAATTATCAAAAATCTTGGGTTATATACTTGGCACTAGGGATGCCTCAGCCATCCTTAGGGCAAGGCATAAAAATCTCAAATGCTAGTCAAATGGCTATGCATACCAAGTTATTTTAAAATATAATTACAAGTCATTTTCATTTACATTATTCAATTTTAATTTCCAAAATCCAAATTACTAAGTTATATTATAGAAATTTTTGTGTAGTATTTGAAAACTAGCAAAATGTCTAGGGTAAATTTTGTGAATAAAGTAATTTGGTAGTTCAAGTTTAAATATAAAATTAGTTAAATTTAAATTTAGTCCATTAACAAATGTATTGAATCAATTTAATCTTTATGCATATATAAACTAGTGCTTTTTATGCTAAACCAAGTCAATATTTTGTAATATAAACCCCAAATTAGGGTATGGCTAGAAATAAAAGGTCAATCTCAATTTTTAAACTATATTATTAAACATTCATTTTCATAAACAAATTTAATGGGTAGTATATATTTTGGAATCAAGACACCATTTTGTAACTATAACTATGTTAAGGCATGGTGAGACATTTCTTTCTTCATACAAAAGACATTAACTTTTTTATATGTTAAAATTGGGTCAAATTTGTAATGAAATACTCAAACTAGGGCACATTAGTGTTATATTAATCTGAGATGAAAAATAATTAAGGAAATGAATAATAATAGGACTGGTTTAATTCTTGATATGAAGTTTTGAGTTTAACATATGCCCACCCTATTATATAAATATGCATACATATATATATGATTATCATGGGACGTGGTTGAGTTTTTCATGACCTAGGATCATGCATATATATATATATATATATATATATATATATATATATATATATATATATATATATATATATATATATATATATATATATATATATATAACACAATGAATTGGTACTTAGTCATTTTATATACAACTATAACTATGTTTTATATTGTGTTATAATGAGTTTGAACTGTATAGAAATTATAAATGGTGAATGACATGATTATATTCATATATCTATTTGTAAACATACTAAAAATGGGTATATGTTAGATAAGTTTGTTAATCTTCTATTACATATAAGATGTAATTTATATTGTACCTAATGCCTAAGAAAACTTATTGTAGTGATTGTTAGATGTATAATATTTCATTAATTTGAGTGATCATGATTTGAGATCTTAAGTTCTATTTAAGTATAAATTTATATACCCACTTTTATATTCAAGTATGCTATATATAGTTAGCTTGACTAAATAGACTATGTGCATTTTCAAAAATTAATATAGTAGATATTGGTTTTATGAAAAGAAACCAACACAATAGTAAAATATCTTTGATTTTAGGATGAATTAGTAAAATTATATGTTATGATATGCATATATATGTATGTGTGATACTCAAAATTAATAGGCAAAATAATATCCTAAATGGAGTATACCATATACTAATATGTATTATTGTTGGATTTATACAAATGAAACACAGTTGAATAGCTAATGAAAACCTTTTCTAGGTATTGGAAAAGAGCTAATATATTTGTATATCCGTATTTGCATATTTAAATATATATGTGATACTCAAAAATTGTAGACCATATACATAATTAATTTGAGTATATTATATTCTCATATGCATATATGAATACATAATTAATATGTTATACAACCAGGATGTTAGGGTGCATTTGGTTACTTGAATTAATAAGTCATATTTAGCTATGAGCAAATGGATTTAGTGAACATTTAATTATGTTGTATTTGATATTAAATACAAATCATATTAATTTTTGTTAGTATTTGAATAAGCTTATTGATGTACTATTCATATATGGATATAAATTAATAAGCTAGTAATTAATATTAGATGGATGAATAACATAAGGTTAGAGTTACATGTTAAAATTTTGGTAATTTGATGTCTTGATATATAATCTTACCTAGATGGTCTGATTTTATTGATGATTATTTGAAATCTGATTATATATCTAATTTTATTGTGATAAAAATAGATTAGATGTTTGGATTTATTACATTGCATTTGATAGATTAAATGAATGTATTTGAGATTTCCTTGTTTAGAATATATTATATCTACCAATTTGGAAAATTCATTATGAAATATTTTGTTTTTAATATTATCATATATATGCACTAATATTTTACTAATGACTCTAAATAAGTGAGTGAGATGGATTCCACTTAATTAGTGTCAATAATACAAGTAAAGTGTAATCAAATTTAGTGGTGTGTATGAAATTGATCGATCTTTGAGATCAAATAACTATAAGAAAACTTTGGCCAAATTATTGTTTATGGTTAAACATTGGAATTTCATCTATTTGTTTTAGTTTACATGTTTAGTATGATATCATGTTAGAATAGATTTATTTATGATATATTACATGTAATAGGTATCTTATATCACATGAGCTCTGGTTGTCACTCTTGATTCCCACACCATCATTATCTACCCATTTATGAAGGGAGGGTCATTCCCTTATTAGGATATTTTATGGGGGATCGATGGTCCATGGTTGGTGTGGAAAATCATTTAGATGATGCTCTTCCTCCCCTCAGCAGTATTTTACTAGTGACTAAACTCATGATTACTTATGGATGATTTGATTTCATTGAGACTCACATGTTCTATGGAGAATTGTGTCATTGTACATTATTATTAAGCCTTATATTCTATTGAAACTATACTATATTGTATATTTTATCATTACAATAGTTGACTGTAACATTGTATCAATTGTGGCTTAATTTGTAAATATACTTTTATGAAATAAATTTAGTATTCATTTTATATCAACATTATACTTGATTTTGATCTTATGATCATTATCTTAATAGATAAGCTGTTGACCTTATTTTTTGTTATCTTCTAAACTAATGTATTTAGTTAAAGATTATTGTATTTTTTGGTTTCATCATGATGGTATCTATTTATTAAATTTATGTACATGTTATTTTTGTTACCTTATTTGAGTAAAACCTAGTGGGGTTGTTACAGAAATATTAACAAATGTATAATTTGAATAGGTTAAATATTACAAGGAAAATTATAAGAGGTGACATCATGGTGAAATAAATAATGAGGAAAAGGTTGGTTAGATAAAACTTAAGTTATCGATCTCATTGATATAGTTAGTTACCAGATTTGAACTATAGACTATATCAGGGAGGATGATACATTTGGTTTACTAAATTTGAGTTACAAACTATATCAAGATTGCTAATGCATTATAGTGAAAATGTGATGTTATTGGTAGCTGATAGAAATGATTGTATTGAGTTATTTTATATAGTAGGAAGTAAATTAGGTCTAATTTAGATAATGTACTAAGGTAGAATTAGTGGAATTTAAAAACTATATCATGTTAACTGATTTAGTTGGAAAGACACATATAAGTGTATCATCTTAACTAATGCAATTATCACATATCACAGATTGATATCAGGCTCTCTGATATAGTCTACAAAACAAGAAAGTTAAAAATTTAACTAATTATCAATAAAATAAAAAAAGGTGGCAAACTAGTCAAGGTTGTGTTTGATTATTAGGATCTCATATATACTGATCCTAGTTAGAAATAGTGAACATGACTAGAGAGTAATTAACCATAGAGGATTACATTATTCCCATGGCTTCACTATCCCATATCTGAGGTACATTGAGAGTAAATTTTTGGGATAAATCGCTTATTAGTGCACTAGAAAATCAAGTGACTAGAAGGCTATCTAAAGGCTAAAAATAAAACCCTGTGCATTTACAATGTATTGTGAGGTACATGGAAATAAATTATGTATATATTATTGTCAAATAACTTTATTATTGGTTTAATAACCTCAAAACATAATGAAAGTAAAACTAACAACTTTTTGGCCTAAAAAAAACAACACCTATGAGTTTTAAAACTATTAGAATACCATTTATAGGAAGGAAAAATAAATATAAATATAAAAAATTATAAATGTTTAAAATTAAATTTATAGCATTTAATGAATTAAATAATCAAATATATCAATATCAAGCTAGTTGATATAATTAAAAATAGAAAATCATCCCAAAAATGTATTGATCCAGCTGATATAATCAAAAGCACACACAAACTATATTAAGTTTACTAATACAATCTATAGAAATAACATTTTTGAGATAGATAATATCACTGGATGATTGTTAAGAAATTATATTTGGGTAGCTGATATAGTTGGACTTGAAAATGTATGATGGTTTAGAATATATTTCTAAGAATATAGAATGAAAAACATGAAATTGATCTGACCAAATGAGGATAAGATTCACACCAATTTTTCTAGAATGTGTGGGGCTAAGATGACCTACAACTATCCTCTTTATCTCAATATACCAAGACACAAATAAGGTTAATATAATATATCATGTGTATGCTTGTATAAGTGTGTAATTAGTAATGACATCCATATATCTAGTAGAGGATAACCTACAACTTAAATGTCAAGAGGAAAGGGTTCCAAAGCCTAAGCTTATAACACAAGGATGTAGCTCTCACTAGACCTCAACACAAGTAAATGGTTATCGCTATGGTTTTAATATGCAAGTAAACTAAATTATTTTAAAGAGGTAAAACTTAAATTAAATGATGGGTTATATAGTTGTAAATGGGTAAGGTGCAATGGTCAACCAAATGGGGGTCTATGTAACCTAATGTGAAAAATGGCAAGCTAAAAAATCCTATATCTATACCATATTTTTTTATATTAAAAAACATATTATGTAATATATACACATACATTCAAAAATCAATAAGGAACATATAATATACTAATCAATTAAATTAAATAGTATAAGGATATAATACATACCTTGGGTTGGACCCATCGATGCTTCAATATCCCCATTGTCTCAAGTGGAGATTTGAAAGAGAATGTTGTAAAATAGTTAAATTCATACCTATATATCATTTGTTAGGAACTCCAAATGACCTCTCTTATTTACCTTCAATGACACTACAAGATAAGATCTCCAAGATAAGGTTATAAACCACTAAATTTCCCAAATAATTCATTATAGTAGAAGTGTGAGTTCAAGTATAGTGTATGCATACGATATTATATAATAATAATTAAATATGACCCCTATGTGTAAGGTTTTAGTAATTAAATCCAAACCTAACTCTAATTCAATGGTATCAGTTAGGTTGATACTATTAGAATATATCAATTGGCATAGTGTGGTATTGGTGAGGATCATATATTAAAACTTTCAAAAGATAGACTCAAAATTGTATCAAACTAGATAATACATCATAAGAAGGATAAAGGCATAAAATAAATGATATCATCAAGGATGATAGTATTTATGGAAGCTAGAAAATCTAGATAAGAATTAGATGGAAGGGATAGGTGGATTAAAATGTGGAGGATGTCAAATTAATAGTAATGATGACATAACATGATAGAATTCCAATATCTCTTTTAATATACCATGAACTAATCTTAACCCATTCTTAGTACACCCTTTAAGGTGTGCACTTAGGGAGGTTGATGTGTCAGTAGGTTATTGCAAGATAAAACATTAGTAAATGATAAGTGAAAAATATTATCTACATACTCAATAAATAAATGTCATATACTAAGAAAAGATCCATCATAATATATGATTAACACATGATAAAATATAAATAAATAACAATATTAAATCATAGAACAATTCAAACTAGTCTACACCATCAATATACATCAAAGTCATTGATAAAAAATTAGCATATCCATGTAATGTAACATTATAAATAGTATAATAAATAACAAAGAATTTATGATAAATCAATGTAGCTTAGAATGATAGATAGAAAAGGTCATATAAATATATAAGAGGTAATAATGTGACAAATGGGATGACATACCCCTAACATTATCATCATCTTTGGGTATTGTTGTCACTCAATTTTGCACCCTTGGAGAGGTAGTTCAAGACTACTCCAATTGAGTGAAACAATGGGATTGCCCCTAGGACCTATGGGTTGTTTATTAGTAGAGATAAAACTATCGATTGAAATGCTATCTCCCTTGATATATCTATTAAATCTCATCACCTATGCTACTAACTTGAGAGAGA